>BMAU01020261.1:0-62364 GCA_019973935.1 Trichonephila clavipes | reverse complement strand
TATCCTTACATATATATACAGGGTGTTTCAGCTAAGATGTTACAAACTTCTAGGAGAGGTAGGGGACAACAAGACGACTCGAAGTATATAGGCAATGTTGGGTCGGAAATGCTTCCCTAAGGCTCCACGCGCCGACAAAATTTAGGGTGCAAAACTTCAACTGATCTTATAAACGGGAAAAATTGTCGAAACGCTTTGGGTTTTAATCAAAAATATTGTTATTATTTATTATTTTCATAAAAAATTCTGAGCAATATTGCTGCTAAAACATCCTTTAGATGGCGCTTTAAGACTTTGGAACGCTAGGAAAAAAATTTTCAATATTTTTAAAGATTTTTGATGGCTTTCATAAGTTGAAACTTTAACTTGAATTTTGATACCAGATTTGGTATCCTCCGGGGAAAATTGATGTAAAAATCGAACATTGTTCAGGGCACTTAAAGCACAAACGGTGCTAAAAAACAAGCAAATGTTGGATTTCGGTGCGGTTTGCCGAAAAGCATTCCGTCACTGACTAATTTGTTCAAAATAAATTTTGACTTGGTAGCCATTAATCAAAGCCAGGGCGCTTTCAGACATTGCAACTTGGAAACTCATTTGAATAATTTTGTGGTTGGGTGTAAGCCGAATAATTACTAGCAATTTTTTCCTCCTAAATGAGATTCGAGTTGGTCTGTGTTGCTAAAAGTAATTTTATAGCAAAAAATTTTAGTAAAAGAGGGTAAAAAACACAAGTACCAAAGGAAAGACTCAAATAGGAGGAAAAAGCTGTTTTACTAACTGCTATGCATAATCATAAAAGAAAAACTAAAGAAAAGAAGGAAAAACTGCTGTCAAAGAGGGGTTTGAACTGACGCCCGCCGCATGTGATGCAGGCTTCACATCTTCGCTTCATGGAGCGTGGAACATTCGATAATATTTCTGGAGTGTTTCGTATTTCCCCGGCTGCTGCACTGATGCGTGCTACAAGTTCCTCGGCGCTGTTTACGGGTGTTTCGTACATCAAGGATTTCATTTGCCCCCAGAAGAAATAATCCAGACAGGAAAGGTCTGGCGATCGGGGAGGCCAATGCACTGGACCTCCACGGCCAATCCATCGTTCACCACATGTTGCATCCAAGTGATTCCGAACACAAATACTGAAATGTGCGGGGGCTCCATCTTGCTGGAACCATATGGAAGTACGAGTCGCAGCGGTAACGTGTGCGCTGTCCAATAACTCTGGCAAAACTTGTTCCAAGAATATCAGGTAGCGTGGACCAGTCAGGCGATCAGGCAGAATGTAGGGTCCTATTAGATGGATCCCCTAGAATGCCAGCCCATACGTTAACCAGGAAACGATCCTGTGTAGCCCGAGTACGTAAGCTTACATGTGGGTTCGCTGCTGCCCTCGAGTGGCTGTTATGGTGTTGAAAATACCCTCTCTCGAAAAAGACACTTCATCTCTGCGAACAACACGGAGGCTGCAAAAGGGATTTGCAATTCGTTGCTGCGGTACCACTGTGAAAAGGCCTGACGAGGTGCAAAGTCACATTCTTCTAGTGACTGGACGCGCTGGTAGTGAAATGGATGCAGGGCACTATCATCGAGAATCCTCCAAACGCTACTGTATGAAATCCCGAATTCATCAGCGATACCTTATGTATTTAAACTGGGAGCGGTATCTACCATATCTAGTACAATTTCCTCGTTCAATTCGGTACGTGCCGTCCGAACTCGATTACGTGCTGCCTTCTGGAATGAACCGGTCTCACATAATTGCTGGTGTAGGCGAGCAAACATGGTATGAGCAGGAGTCCGCCTGACAGGATGACTTTCGGCGTACAACCTCTGAGCAGCTCGACCATTGCAATCTGTGACCCCGTACGCCAGAATCATATATCTGCTTTCTCTGCGTTCGTGTACTCTGCCATGGTACAGCCAGTCTGTGTGCGATGGAAATAAAGCTTCCTTGGTCGCTTGACATCTTTGGGCACTGGAACGCGAAGCGTTCCTCCGTCCCATACTTAAAGTATTGGCCGCTTGATGTTGGTTGGCCTGCTTTCGAGATGGTGTTTCCTTATTGGTGGACATGGAAGGAGACAGTGGGCGGGGCGAACTGGTGATTTCGGCGGTCTCAGAAAAAATCAAGTCAAATTCATGCAAGCAGACGAGAAGCTCGTCTGCTATTGGTCGTCAGAGTCGGTAAGCGAGAACTCTATTCGCTGCGCCTGGTGTCGAGTATGTAATTAAGAAATTAGAGATGGGAACTTAAGTGGGTAATAAAAAGCTTCCTTCCAGCGGACTCCTTCTTATCGTTCTGTCCCTCTGGCGGCTAATTCAACTCGCGACGGGGAAATTTTGCATATTCTGCCTTTAACACTCTCTCGCTAAAATTTTCACCGAGAACCCTGCTCGCTTTATTCACTGCCACGACACTTGCAATTCCTGGGCTACGTATCAGGCTTTCGATGGTCTTACTGCTTCAGGAAGGCATTTCCGAACCACCTTTCTTATGTTATTCCGAGTCGTCTAGGTGTACTCTAACTCGTTGGTGGAAGAGTACAGCTAGATGACTCGGAATCACATAGGAAAGGTCGGTCGGAAATGTCTTTTACTTGTCTGAAGCACCTCTGGTTTTAAATTTGGCAACAATGTCAAAATTTGTTTTGAACAAATTAGTCAGCAAGGGAATGCTTTTCGCGCAAACCGCTCCGAAATCCAACATTTTGCTCGTTTTTTAGCACCGTTTGTGCTTTAAGTGCCCTGAACAATGTTCGATTTTTTACATCAATTTTCCCCGGAGGATACCAAATCTGGTATCAAAATTCAAGTTAAAGTTTCAACTTATGAAAACCATCAAAAAACTTAAAAAAATATTGAAATTTTTTTTTTCCTAGCGTTCCAAAGTCTAAAGCGCCCTCTAGCGATGTTTTAGCAGCAATATTGCTCAGAATTTTTTTTTTATGAAATAATAAATAATAACAATAATTTTGATTAAAACCCAAAGCGTTTCGACAATTTTTCTCGTTTTTAAGATCAGTTGAAGTTTTGCACCCTAAATTTTGTCGGCGCGTGGAGCCTTAGGAAAGCATTTCCGACCCAGCATTGTCTATATACACTGGCCTCAAAAAGTTAAGGTACAACCGGGTTTTTGTGTCTAATTTACAAATGAATGAATGTAGAAACAAAAAGTTGGAGGATATGTGCATTAAATAATTTTTTATTGAATGCGTCATAGAAATTTGTATAAGTGTATTGCAAAAACGATTTATAACAAAAAAGCAATCTCTGCGGAAAAGTCCATTCTTGGAGAAAACAGCACATCACAGTGTTATGTGGTAAAATGGCATAAAAACAATACAAAAATGGGTTCTAATAAGGAATGTGTCCACCCCTAACTTGAATGCATTGGCGGCATCGATTTCCCATGCTGTTTATTAAGTTGTCGGACACCGGAATAGGAAGCGAAGACCAGACACAGATTAAGCCTTGTTTCAGCTCATGTAACGACCTTGGAGGAGGATTTAAAGCAGCAACCTCTCTGCCAAGATAGTCCCAAAGATGTTCTATCGGATTCAGGTCTGGAGATCGAGCTGGCCATTCCATTCGTTCCAAACCGTGATCCTCCAGATACTCCTCAACAATCCGAGCTCGGTGAGGTCGTGCATTATCATCCATCAGAATGAAGTCGTTACCAATAGCAGCAGCATATGGGCGGACATATGGATCAAGGATCTCATCCCGATATCTAAGACCAGTTACGGTTCCTCCATGGAACACATGCAGGTCAGTGTGGCCACCGAGCGAGATCCCTGCCCAAACCAGGATTCCACCACCTCTATAACTGTGTCTTTCAACAGTGTTGGATTGATGGTACCTAGTGCGCTGTTCCCTCCAGATCAGTAGACGCCCTGAATCACTCTCCATTGTAAATCTGGACTCGTCTGTGAACAGCACAGAAGCCCATTGTTGCTGCGTCCAAGAAACATGTTCTCTTGCCCAGCATAAGCGGTTCCTTCGCTGTCGTCCGTTGAGGGGAACGCACACAACTGGTCTTCTTGCATACAGACCTGCATTGTGAAGACGATTTCGCACCGTAGTAGCGGAGATTCTTCTTCCTGATGCTTGAAAGTGGTCTGCAACGAGCTGCGGCACAGTAGTGGTTCTTCTCCTTCGTGCCGAAAGAGCTAGGAAACGGTCTTCTGCAGGTGTTGTAGCTCGTGGTCGGCCTGGAACAGGTCTTCTGGACACAGAATCTTCGGATTGGTATTGATCCCAAAGTCGCTGAACAACACTACGAGACACATTGAGACGTCTAGCAGCATCAGCCTGCAACAATCCCTTTTCCATCCATCCAACTGCCCGCCACCTTGCCACCTTAACGAATTGGGTAAACGACGTCTCTGAGACATTTTCTAAACTCTATTGACTATTGTCACCGAAACTGCCAACAACTGTTGAAAATCAACACAACTTACACACAAAAGTACGAAACCTTGATATTTGCATATTTTTCTCTCACTCATAAATATACGTTCTTTTCTATAAAATAACAGTGGTAGCAATCGTTTTTGCATTAATGTTTTTAAAGTTCGTTATTATCATTCATGTAAACTATGCATTTTATTGTTACTGCCATTTTTTTTATGGTGAGCTTCGAAAAACATGTTGTACCTTAACTTTTTGAGGCCAGTGTACTTCGAGTCGTCTTGTTGTCCCCTACCTCTCCTAGAAGTTTGTAACATCTTAGCTGAAACACCCTGTATATCTTTCATGTATTATATATTTAGTTTCTCATATATCTTTTCTAAAATTTTATGTCTGGTTAACTTGCAATTTAAATTTTTTCAGTTTTGATTGTTGACTATTCATCTCTCTTTAGTATATATATATATATATATATATATATATATATATATATATATATATATATATATATATATATATATACAAACAATCGGACCTCTATGTAACGAAGACGCTAAATCCTAAAAAAAAGTTCGTTATATGGAGGTTCATCTTTCAATTTTTTTTATAAACTACATAAAACAAATTTTAAATTTATAAACACTATATATTAAAAACAAGTAATTATTCACACCTTTTTGTAAATTTATATATATTTATTTTATATATCTTACTTATATAAAAAAGAAAGATCGAAAGTTTCTTGGCGTCTTTACACACTTCCGGAAGAATTAATTTTTTCTTTGATGCCCAAGCACTTACGCTTAGACTTTTTTTGAGCTACAAGAAACGAAGTTATCAGTAATACTGATCAACACTATAAATGAACGGAGACTAGTGCAAGGACACGATACTCCACTGAGGGTGAAAGGGGATATCAAAGATGTTTACAGTGAACTGGACAATGTGGGATAAAGGTTGCCCTTCTTGAATGAAAGGTTCAGCGTTCTATTGCCTTCGATGAGTTAGGTACCTAATAAAACCAGTTCAAGTTTTATGTCTGCTATAAATTGTGTTAAAAGACAGAATAACTTAAAATGTCCAGAAATACTTGAAAAATAGGGAGAAAAATAAATAGAATTACAAGAGAAAAAGTTCATTATATAGAAAATGCACTTCGCTATTTGGAAGTTATTTTCATAAGATAATCGTGAAATGTTCTTGGTTCTAGGAAAAAGTTCACTATATAGAAACATTCGCAATATAGAGGTTCGTCTATATATATATATATATATATATATATATATATATATATATATATATATATATGGTGTAGTGGTGGTATATACAACAAGGTAATTATTCAGTTGAATTTCATATTTCATGAATTTTTTAACTGAAAGTTTTGTAATCAATCACATTTTTCACGTTTCTGGAAGAAATTTCTCAACTACTTCTTTATAGAATTTTAAAGCCAGAAAATTACTTAAAAATGCAGTAAGTTAAACTCTGCGATAAGTGAAATGAAATGATGTCTGCAATCAGAAAACTTCTGTAACTAAGATATTGTAATCTTTTTTTAACCATTTCATACATGAAATACAAAACTTAGAAACGATTCAATCCTTCTTTTTCATCTCTGTATTCTCTTATATGAAAAATTCTTGCAAGTAAAGTTTTGTGAAGTATTTTTCATATTTGGAAAGACACTTCTCAAAAGTTAAATATGTTTACAAGACGGAAACAGTTATTCGGTACTTCTGAGAAAAAATATTTCCTCCTCAAACGTCGGAGAAATAAACAAACCCTTTCCTTTCGGAAGACAAAACTTTTTGAATCTAGATTTAAAAAAAATGTACATATATCCCTTTTTCAATAATATTTTTTTGTTTTTAAAAGATTGTGAAAAGCTTTCTCTCTTCACTCAGTGTTCTTTTTCAAAAGGATACATTCCAACGAAGTATATTTTTAAATTTAACGCTAAATTTAATACTTAATACCGAAAGATTTATTGAAACCAATTTCAAACAATTGACTACAGTTAAAATTACCTTCAATATAAGCAAAATTAATAGCGTCTCTTTTAGAACTAAGTAATACTTTCAACAATTCAGATGCGTAAGCAATTAAAAAAACGATATTTTTATAAAGAATAAACATTGAAACAATTTCTTTTCATTTATTATTATAATAGCTACATAAATTAAGTACATGGACTTTAAGCCAAGTATCTGACACGCAAAATAACCGTGTCAGTTAACAATAGACACAAGAGGGAACTTGCTCTCTCTGCTTCTTCCATCTCTAATTATGATTGCATTCTGTCTCCATTTTTTATCCCTCATCATTCAGAGAGGAATGCCATCAATATTGTTCAATTTAGTGAAAAGAGCACAGAAGATTTCCCTGTTATTTGCTATACTGATGGCAGTAAAATTGATGGAAGAGTTGATTTCGCATTTGTTGTGTTCAGGAGTGGTGTTGAATCAGAGAACTTTTAATTTAGAATTCGTGATGAATGCACAGTTTTTGTAGATGAACTTTTATGTTTAATATTCGCAGTTAAATGGATCACTGAGCAAAATAGAGTCATCTCAGAATATCTCATCTGTACTGACTCTCTTTCTTCCTTGGATTCTCTTAAATGTATTTCTTCCTCTAACACAGTGTTTCTCAAACTTTCAATACTGGCGACCCAATTTTCAATCATAATTTTTGTCGCGCCCCCTGTACAACAATAATGTATTTACTGCAATAAAAATGCACTTTGAGAGAGAGACGCTAAAGTTACAATACGATCTTAATTATAAACCGTACAAATTAATACGATAAGTATATTAAATTTTGTGTATATGTAACTTTTAAGTAATATATATTTTAAGAAAATTACTTAAAATATATATTACTACTTATTATTATGTTATTTTTCTTTCTCTAATTTTTAAATTGGAACAGATCGCAAAATGATGTATTTAATTAAAGATTTATTTCCTTCAGCATTTATTTCTGAAAGCACAAATGTCATTAGAAAAATAGTCTAGACAATGTTGCTCTCTATCATATCCATCACATCTGGCATTAAAGGGTACGTTTGCGTGAGTCTGGGCAACCTATAGGACGTCTGCGCAAACCGTGTAAAAATGCTTTTCCTCGTACAATTCAGTCAGTTTTGGTCGATTCGATACTCCTATAGCTACTGAATCTAGCCTGAATGTACATTTTTTTTTTAATTTACACGTTAATTGTAATTCACTGTAATTAAGTATTTACGGCAGTAGATTAAAACAATATCATACATACATTTTTAAGTCGTGAGCAAACATTCGATGATAATAAAGAATCAACAAGTACACAGACGAACGAGCATGGTTCCGAAAATTAAATCAAGGTGATATTCTCAAAAATACTTAAATTTTGGATTTACCACTACTGAAGTGAATGAAGGGAATAAAAAGCCCCAGCTCAATATGTGTTAAAACTTACAAATCTGTAGAACAACATGTGAAAGTTGTTTTTAAAACATGAAAAATTATTTACCTATGTTGGCAAAGAATTTTAAAAAGTATTTTCTGGGCGAGGACAGCTTGGTAACAAGTTACGAGTGGATTAGGGATCTATATCAAGATACTCCAGAAGGGCTCTCAACTTCCGAAGAAGAAATCTTCATACATTTCCCATCCAGTGAAAAATTAAAAGGCAATTTTGTAATAAAACGCTCTTTGAATTTTGGGTAGAGGTGGATGAGGAATTATCTGTACTGAAAACAGAAGCACTTCGTATACTATTACCATTTTCAACATCCTACCTTTTTTAAACAGGATTTTCTGCAGTGGATGCCTTGAAGACAAAATATAGATCTCAGCTAAATATAGAAAAATAACTCTTTAAGTGTCAATTTCTGATATTAAACCTTCCTTTGAAAAACTTTCCTCTACAAGACAAGCCCGTGGAAGTCCCTAGTAATTATTAAACTTGTTCTTAATTTAGTAATAAGATTGATTGATTGAATATTAACGTCACACTGTTCAGCTGCACGAGGGCTTTTGACGTCGGACCACGTAATTTTGAACCATGGTCAAGTGACGTGGACGACACCTGAGCTGGCACCCCTCTCTCCTAACTACCACACCACACCAACGGGAGGACGTTTCAGCTCTCGACAGATTTAACGTGCATCGCTGCCCTACTCGGCGGGTCTTTAGTGGTACTGGGCTCGAACTCGTGACAAGGCAAGCCACGATCCGATACCTATACCACTCGGCTACAGCGGCCAAATTTAGTAATAAGAAATTATTTATAAAATACCTTCTTTAGTACTGATACATTAAACGTATACTGGCTGAAACATCGACTCTTCGCACGAGTTCATTTTTTAAAAAATAAAACATTATTCTTGATATAATAGCTGAACTGTAAGGAGAGTAAAACTGCGTGCACGACATTGTACACAAAAATGTAAAATGATTTTTTAGATAAATGTTATAATTGTAAATAACTGTATAAAAGAACTGTAATTTTAAACCTCACAGAATAACATTTAGAATTAATATGAAATAATGAAAAAGAATATAAAATTCCGATGAAGAATAATTGTGTTACTTTTTAACATTTAAAGCGAGAAGCTTTCAAAATGTTTTAACCCGGGAGCAGGCGCGTACTCGATACTAACGCTAATGGTAGTGCGGGGGGACTCAGTCACCCCAATCATTTGTTTAGAATTATTTTTACTGTACATGATACAAATCGGAATTCTAGTGAATATTTTAATTTATAGAAAGTATACTTACCTTCTTTCAAGGACTATTCAATTCTTTGATGATTTGAGAAAAAATCCAATAAAACTGAACTAAAATGATTCAAAAGTACAAGACCATAATAAAGGACGCAAATCAGACACTTTTCAATTATCCTACAGAAATGTTAAACCAATCAATTCTTTTCCAAATGTCGCAAAACTCAATTATTTACAATTTTCCTAAGCTAAAAGCAAACGCATAAAAGATGGGAGGGAACTAATATTGATAATAACCATACCATAAGATTGAAGGTCAATCAAATGATTAGCAAACGTACTATGCAGCCTGGCTGAAAAGTGAATCCTGACTTCCTTTTCTTTTTCTACAACTAATGTACAGTATTTCAATAATAATTACAGTGGTGAATTGTTTATCTTCTTAGAATTTTTCTCAGGGTCTGGGTTTCGTTTTTTCTTTTAATGAGTAATATTTTATGTTAAAACGTAATAAAAAAATCTCTCATTGAGGAAATACAGCAAATAAAACAAAATGTTTTTTTTTTTTCTATAATTTGGTTTTGGGATCAAAGATAGCTATTTGATGAAGGAAAAGAGCCAGATAATAAACATAAATTATGTCAGTGTTGTGTGTATTTTTTTTATTATGGAAGAAAGCATTTTGTTTTACTTCTCTTTCTGGTTATTTTTTTTTAAAAAAAATCTTTAAATTTTCGATATGCTCGCGCCCTCCCAGGGGGCGCGCCCCACACTTTGAGGAACACTGCTCTAACAATATAATCGTCGAGATCCAAAAGCAACTTAAAAGCCTAAGAGATAAAAACATCTCAATAGATTTTGCATTTGTTCGCGGACACACGGGCGTTCTTGGGAATGAGCGAGCCGATTGGCTTGCAAAAGCTGCAACCAAGCGCAAAATTGACATTGACGTTAATATTCCTAAATCGTGTTACAAGAAGATCACGAAAAAAAGAATGGTGAAGTCTTGGAACCAAGAATATCTAATTTCTAATAAAGGGAGCATAACAAAGAAATTTTTCCGACCATTAATAAGAGACTATCATATCATCATTTTTACACTAACTACAAATTAACCCAATTTCTCACTGTTCATGGTAATTTCAAAAGCTACTTGAACAAATTCAATTTAGTTTCTTCATCTTTCTGTGACTGTAATATTGGTGGCGAGGAAAATGTAGAACATGTGTAATCCTTCTGTGTTCCAAGTATGTCAGAGAGAGAAAGATCTTAAGACTGGCGTTCAAGAGACTTAACATTAATTGGCCACCGAATTTTCACCAACTTATTTCCACCAGAAGTGCTTTCAAATATTTCAGTAATTTAGTTGCAACTGTCTGTAATTCTTCTTAACCTCATTTTTTAAAATTGTTTATTTCCCTTGAATGTGTGTTTAATACTTACGTCTGTAAGCCCCGTGTGATACTTTTTTGGTGCACGGGGATTTTATAATTGTTTTCAATGAAAAAAACAACTCAATTTTCCCTCAAAGAGAGTGTTGCTGAAGGGAAAATAACATTTGAGGCGTGTTTCAATACACAAAACATCTATACAGCCTATTTGGGCTTTTTTAAAATCTACTAGTGCAAAGTAGTTACGTTATTTTTAAATGAACAAATAGAAAATCACTAAGGATATTTGGATAAATTACTAGTTTTTAGGTAGAGTATATATTTCTGTATGCATAATATATTTTGTGAAATAAAAATAATTTATACATTTTGAGAATGAATGAAAAGGTATGATGAAAATTTTGATGCTTTTAATAAAAAAAAATTATGTGCAGTGATCGAGAGAGGGCACTTTAAGATATTCTTTTGATTAAATTTAAAAACATAATAGCTCTGTAAAAAGACCAATGGAAAAAACTAAAATTTGTACTTACAAACATTTAAAAATACCCTGTACGGGAAAGTTTAACCTTAATAAAAAAATAAATTAAAAGACTGCATGTACATGAAATAGAGATATAATTTTGATCTAAGGCATTTTAAAAGCAGGAGCAGTAAACCAAAGATTTCGAACACAAATGTCAATATTTGAAGCGATTTATTGGAACATTATATATGAAATAACACTAAAAAACATACTGAAATATATAGTTATTATAGTAGAATCATTAAAAAAATAGCATCGTATAGAGCAACAATAACGATAACAAGTTCTAAAAACTCAAGAATTCAATTTCATCCTATCTGTCTTCATTCCGAGATTTAAATAACATGTATAGGGAAGGAACAGGAAAAAGCTGTTGCCAGATACTTGAATGTAAAATCAACGCAGACAGAAAAAACTGTTGCCAGTCTTTTAAATGTTACTCTGTTCAAGTATACAAATAAAATAAAAGCAAATAAATTAAGTTCACGGATAAAATAAACTTAGTAAAATCATGCGACACCATTATTACACACATTTACATTTATTTACATGCACATATAGTAATAAAAATACAGAAACAAATTAAATCAACTTTATTTCATAATCAAGATCACGGTGTCATTTCATTTTTCAGTTTAAGTTAAGCAAAATAATTAACGTAACATATTCTAAATTATTTGAATTATTCGATAATACAAATAATTTTCTAATATAAACTAGAAAATAAATTTGGATAAAATGTACGGCACTTAAAGCTTTGAGTTTTTTAATGGAAAATTACATTCTTTACCTATTTACCGAGAAAATCATTCCTATAATTTTTTGCATTTTCGAGAATTTAATTAGATTTTACAATAAGTTCACATGACTGTTTTATTTGAGATAATTTGTGGGAATCTTGAACGGATATCACAAACATTCTGAATCAAATAATTCTATCCCTTGTGTTCAATTATTTATTGACTAGAGGTGGTTACACAATTAATTTGAAAGTAATCTGTAGAAGTTTCTAAAAATAAAATAAAAGCTGTAAAAGATTTTATTGATTTACCTGTGGCAAGATGAAAGACAAAATATTGTTCTGACAAATAATTAGCATTAAGTACGTTTCCTAAGCGATTGAAATCTGATAAATGTTGCAAAATATGGAATGCTTATAATATCAAGCAGTTTATACATACACTTTTTTATGGAAGACACAATATTGTTTTTAATCTTAATTATCAGCTTTAAGATACGTGTGTATAATCCTTACTAAAATAATAAGAGCGAAATCTTGTATGTGTGTATGTATGTTTGTTAATCTTTCACGCAAAAGCAACTGAGTGGATTTTAATGAAATCGTACAATAATATAGCTTACACATCAGAATAACACATATGCTATAATTTATAAAGATATTGAGTGACGTGCCTAAAATATAAAGATAATTGTCAAGTAAGTAGGAAAAATTCTGCACATCTGCAAGCTGTTCTGGCGTGCGCTGCAAAAAAAAGCCCATGACAGCATATATCTATCTTTAATGTTTGAAGCAAAACTTTCCCTTTTGTTTTGTCTAAGCCATGAGCTGGTTCCTAATTTATTGCTTTGATCAGTGTAACAGCTATTTTTTTTTATTTCAGAATAAAACTAGATTTCGAAGGGAGAGGTCATATTAAGTCTATCTTTATTTGAATAGCCATTATTGATTTTTTTTCCTGTGTAAGCCATTATCGCCAAAATAGTGAACCATAAATACAGTAAAAATTGATAATTTATTTCTATGCACGATGTTTTTTTATGATTTTATCATGCACATTTGGTGGTAAAAAATTGATCCTTATATCAAAATAAATACTTTTATCGCTTCTGGTATTTAAAGTTGATAAACTTTGTCTTTCATACTACATATTTGCATAATTTGTTTGGTTTTTTTTTAGTTAGTTATAATGCTATAGATTTAATTTAATAGGCAAATATTGCATTTTTTAAGTACTGCAGTCTGTATTTTTTTGCAGCGTAGAAAAAGTACCTACTAAGAATTATGCCGCGAAAGCGTAAGTCTAACCTTTCCCAAAGCTCTAATAAAGCTCGAGCTATGAAAGTAGCTAGACATTTGCCAACTTGACTCTATAACCAACATTTCGCTATGTTTCCATTGAATTGTTATAATAATTTAAGTAACGGCATTGCTTGCGAATATAACAGTTTAACATAAAATAAATACAACAGAAAGTAATATGAACGTATTACACTTTCAGATATAAGTTATTTGCACTATTTTCAGCGTTCATTACTCAAAATTTGTAACAATGTGTTACTTTTGCTGAGCAGAGATCAACTTAGGATGGTGTTTTAAAAAATCAACCTACAAGAGAGTTACGGGGAGTTATCAATAAAAAAATATCCTCTTTATCAGCTATTAGATCTACAGACTTAAAATTTAACAAACGTGTTTTTTTGTTCAGCTGAGATATGCAAAAAGCTTTTTTTTGTTTTTGTTTACGTCAATGTCATGTCACTAGATCACTATATATATATTTAAAAGAAACCACACACACACACACACACACACACACACACACACACACACACACACACACACACACACACACACACACACACACACACACACACACACACACACACACACACACACACACACACACACACACACACACACACACACACACACACACACACACACACACACACACACACACACACACACACACACACACACACACACACACACACACACACACACACACACACACACACACGCACGCACGCACGCACGCACACGCACACGCACACACACAATGTGCAACATAAAAATAAAATGTGGAATGGCTACGGTATTGCAAAGGAGTTCAATCATAATCTAGGATGAGTGTACCATGGCCCACAAATATTAACTCGGAGCGTTATATAGAACTTTGCAAGATTTAAACGGCAACCAGGGAATATTTGGTGGTGCTTTCCTACTGCTTTCTGGTGATTTCTGGTTTTGTCAATCGTTCGACAGTTTTCACGGCTGTTAGTCGGCAAAGTCTCTACTTTTTCCAACTGGATTAACGCATGTTTTTAGCTATCGGTTTAATGGTGAAACATCGAAACACTTCGATTGACCATAAACATGCGGGTACAATTGCAAGATGACAAATCGGCACAAATATTTTTCAACTAACTGCTGGATATTGGAAACGACGTAGTAGAAACTGTGTCCCAATGCACAATATATCAAATTGTCAAACAATTTCTGTACTATTGTTAAAAAATTAAATGATTGAGAGTGTGTATTCCCGTATGTACTGAATAATTATCTAGATAATGATTGGCTCAGTAATCGTATTATTTTTGCAGCTAAAAATATTGATGCTGACGAAATAAGCATTCAGATAGAGCAATTGTTACCAGGTTCTTGATGTTCAATTCCAAACAGAGATGACAAAATTTTCTTCCCCGTCATTTTAACAAACCACAGACTACATAACATATAGAACAACTCCTAGAACAACAAATATAACGTCAGACGATAACGTTACATAGAGCAATCGATTGAATAAAACTTTTTCAGCTGGTTGAATTTCCCCTTTGAGTATGAAAAATACGCTTAAAATTCCCTTTCATAAGGATTATGATGAATTTGCAGCACGATTTGCCACATGGATTGTTTCTATAACGCAGCGTTTCCCCAATTGGTGCCCCCCCCCAGTGGAGCTTGATAACTCCGCAATGGGGGCGCGAGCATATTGAAAAGTCGTAAACAAAAGATTATTTTTAAAAAATTATTAATTTACTGAACGTAAGCAAACAAAATACATTCTGACATAATAAAATACACACATTTGCACTGATATAAAAAACGTATTTATGTCTCAGTACTGCACAATGTATTTTATAATTAATTTAACAATTCTATAAAAACACGTTTAATAATTATTAGTGACCCCTTGGGCTTGTCATACATAAAATCATGTACAAAAATTAACAATTATCTTGATAATTTATATGGTTTATAATTAATCCCTTAAATGCCGATAGAAAGTTTCTCGATTCGCTCCTCAATGCCACCGTTTTGAGGGAGGGGGGGGGAAGGAATAAATAAGCAAAAATCCCCTCCGAAAAAAAGTAAATACTTCACGAATACTGTCTAGGTCATTTTCTTGAAATCCAAAATCTTCGAAAGAATTTAATGGATTGCAATGCATAGGAATGATCGTACTTTGAAAAGACGTATATGTACGCCTGGGGCAATTATCGCTTTGGGTGAGTGAGGCATTTATATACGTCGGTGGCACTAAAGAGGTTAAAGTCGTATTGTAGCTTTAGAGTCAAAGTATAGTATTATGGAATTCAATATATTGTTATTGTAAGGAAGGGGGGGGCGCGATGAAAATTATGATTGAATATAGGGTCGCAAATATTGAAAGTTTGAGAAGCACTGCTATAATGGTTAAAACTACAGTAAATACGAGTAGTAAATTATTTGAAAAACGAGCGGATATTTATGGTTATATTTCAATAAAACTTTTTTATTATATCAAGTCAAATAAAGATCCTGAAAAAAATATTCGTTTTAAAATATTTTTAAAAAATTTACATAAAATGATAGTCTTATATAAAGTGAACTTAAAAACTCACTTTGTAAATTGAAGTATTATGTACTAAAAATCAAAAGTTGATTTAATGCACATGCGCATGACTTTTCAAATAGAACTGATTTACAAAAAAGCCCCTTTAAAGTCAAGTGCTCTCTATAATCCGTAAAACGCTCTCGTTTCTAGAAAGTTTTGCATCGAAATCCTCTTTTCGTTCCGTCAATACAGACGATTATGGTTTTTAGGTAGGAGGTGATTGGCTTCTCAAGCCTTCTCTGAGACAGTAAGCGACATCCAATTTGTGGACAAAGTTGTAAAAAGCTAAGCCTAACCGAAAGACCAACGTATCTAGGATTCTTAAAGATTTTCTGTATAAAGCTGTACTTAAAGCAGCTTGAAAGGGAAAAAAATTGTGAAAATTTCTTTTTAAAACTTTAGTTTGCATTTTTTCTTTTTTAATGCTAGCTATGTAGGAAAAAAAGTTATTCCTTTAGAAAAATAACCATATTAAAATATTTTCTAATTCTTTTTCGTTTTATTGATCTTCTTCTGGCATAAAATAATAATAAATAATAACTAGAGGATAATTTTATGGTAGAAATTTCAAGAAATAATAACCATACTCGGCAGAGATAAAAGGAATTAGTAATATGAATATGGATTTTCGCGGCACTTCATCTCATGTTGGTTGAGGCAGAGATCACGAAAATTGATACTAGAGAGGACTCAAAAGCAACACAGATAGAAAAGCCACTGAATCGGGCACGACATGATTACAAACAGGTGTTAGCCCTAATTTACTTTTATTAATTTTAAGGTTAGAAATGATTAAGTGACATAAGGACTAGATAAGCTCAGAGGTAAGAATAAATGATTACTTATCTGAAATGAGATGCAAACTCAAAATCCTATAAAAAAACCCCATCAGATATCTTGTAACCCAACTATTATTCAAGAACTAATTATAATGCTGCATTATTGTATAGAAAGTCTAAAATAAATCCTCTACAATCTTCTATATTATAATCTCATTGACTATTCAAATACTACTTGGTAATGACATTCATGTTTGGAGTGGAGTTGTTCTAGCTTCAAGTGCCAATTAGGCTGGAGGGATTTTCTTCCTTCCAGCCAATGGGGGAGGATACACTTCGCGGATAGCTCCTTGTTTCAAGGCAGTAAGCTCTTTTCCTTCAATTGGGGAAATAATACAATTAAAATAGTTTTAATGTTTTTTTAGTAATAAAAATCTTTTTCCATAGTGTTTCCTACACTCCTCACACTTAACTGTCACTGAGTGCACCATACTTTCCCGCCTTCCTACCCCAACTGAAAATTTTGTGAACCCCGCCCCAGGACATCTTGTAAACAGGAAGCACAACGGACAGACGAAAGGTCTTTGTCCGCATCGATCCACAGCACCTTCAAAGGTGTAATTTTCATTTACCCGCATTATTAGTTTTAAGTGTAAATTTTAATTGTAAATATTTATTTTCTGTAATATAAACATACATGTACTATCTCCATCTCTGGCTGTTATTCGAACTTAAGCAACGGCACCACATACCTTTTAGATACTTTTGTTTAATTTCTATGCCTCATACCATTAGTGACGCTGGCTGCTGTGTTGTAGGGTCTGGGTTTTAATCCCGGAGAAGGTATGGATAATTCTAAATGTAGAGTGCCTGTGCAGTAGGGGGAGGTTACTCTAAATATTCATCGAGCCTCAAGTACTCATGTGAGGTTGGTGGAAGGGGATTAAAGGTGGGAAGCATCTGACCACTTCCTAGGATGTTTTCCCTAAAAATTGGGGTGAAACGGGGCCTAAAAGTACTGTCACCTGCATGGTGCTCAAAGCTAAGACTAAAGCAGAGGTAAAACTAGCTCCTTGCCAAGATGAATTTGGGGGGCATTGATCTGACACCGTCGAGTGGGTGGCATTAGAAGCAACATCAACAACATGGCATAATACGATATACGCGTCATATCTCATGCACGCTACTACCGCGGAATGTGCGGGTATTGTAGGATCAACTGAGGAGTGATTGGCACAAGACATCTCAAATAACCAATCAGCAGCATGTGTCAAGTCAATGTTCCGCCGAGTGTTGGTGGTGTGGAAGAGAAATTTAATTCTCTTTCATATTAAACAGGTTATCATAATGTAATGGCTCTTTAAATTGTAATGAGGTAAATAACAATAATGACTACTTTATTGTACTGTTACATACACTGTTCATCAAGTGAAATCATCTCATTCAAGCAATATAGAACATGTTAGACTTAAACAGCGTATTAAAATACACAACTTGAAACTTAAATCGAAATATAAAAGTGCTCTAGTAAATAAAAATTACAACAACTCATACTGTTACCAAATAGATTAATAAGGAATATTTAAATAAGCCATTTACATATATCTAACTTGGCTTAAATCCTTACGGATACCTATGGAAACTTTCTAATTTTGTAATAAAAAAAGGACTTGTGTTAAGTTCTACTTTAAAAAAAATCTTTTCATTAAAGTAAGTTCCAAGTTAATTAATAATCTGTCTAAATTTCTAATTACTAGACGAGAATAACTAAGGTAAATTTGTTGAAAAAAAAAGGAATCTGCATTAAGAACCCATTTAAAATGCAAGAGAATGTTTTAAATTTATGACGCTATTGTAGGCAGTTTTACAGTAATATTTCATTCAGATTTGCCTTTCACATGAGACTTAAAATACCAAGAATACAAATATTAATAATTTATTAAGTTATATGTATGAGATATAAAGTGTATCCTGAACTTTGTAATTAAATGAAAGTTAGATTATTCAATCGTAGTGTAAAATTCGTTATAGCATTATTAGTAATAGAAAAAAAAGCATAAAGAATTATTTCCTCAAATCTATAACTGTTTCGGTAGTAAATAAATCAACACGGCTCCCAAAATTTTTAAAACTATACTTTATTCCAATTTTTAAAAAAATTACCTTCAAGAACGCGTTTTGAAGCATAAGTTGTTTTTTAATTGCCCAATATTTAGTCACGGAATTCATCTTTCAGAAATATTTTTAGTCTGAATCCTGTACGACTGAAATGATCATTTTTGAACATAAAGTTATTTTTCAAAATTCATAACCATATCAAATCTAAAGGCCAACCAAATTGATGATTGAACAATTTTGAGGAAATGTAAAAAATGCGAATTGTTTATTCGTGCAACTTAATGCTGTGAAGAATTCTCTTTCGTAAATCTTTGCGTTTACAAAAGAATCGGAAACTCTCAAGTAGAAATAAAATGTGCTGACAAGCAGAAAAATATTTTTTTCTTTCATAATTTTGTGAAAAAGTATTCAATTTCTGTCAACATATTTCTCAAACCTCTGTAAAAACAATAAATAGATGCTTTCTATTTTCTCAAAATACAAAAGTTCTTCAAAATAGTGGCGTGAAAGAAAGATTCTTCTTTTTTACTAACCTATATTATTATTTTTTTTTTTGAAAAGAGTAAAAAAAATATTTTATGTATTTTTTCACTTTTTTGAAATGGAATATTTAATCCCAAAACTTTTATCAAATTTGCATCATTCATAGTTGCATTCTTAATAAAATTTTTCTCCCGATAAAATATCGAAAATTCTGTGTTAATAATAATGTTTAAAAGTTAGTGGGCTTTTCGCTGCGCGCTCTTCAATAACTTAAGCAATTTAGATAGGAAAAACAAGTAACTGAAGTTAATACAAGAAAAACAAGTAATATAAAAAAAATTAAGTCAATTCCTACTTAGTTCAACAAAATTTTTTTATTGTAGCTACTTTTTATTAAATAGTTACAATTAATATAAATATGTATATACATATGACAGAATCACAACATTAAGTGGTCATTAATTTTTATTAATTATCATTAAAGCATCGTATTGTTAACCAAAACAATCGTGTCTATAAAATTTCAGTTCAACTGAATGCCTTAAAACGTGAGAAAAAACCTTTTAAAGTTTTAAGTCGCCAAAAGGGTCACGCAGTCGCCAAAAATGATGCCAACTTATCTGTATTTGTAATTCTTTAAATAATTAGTTTTAATCAATTAATTTTTATTAATTATAGTTAAATTATTGTATTGTTATTCAAAATGATCATGTATATAAAATTTCAGCTCAATAGAGCGCTTTGAAATTTATTTCATTAACGATTGGAAATTTCACCAAGATAAATAAATAAATAAACAAACAAATAAATACATATAGAGTGTGAGTTAGTAGTAGGAATTAAAAAAGGATGTATATTCGTAAGAACTTGGAGGAGCCCTGTGAAGGCGTGACCTATTCATCGTTTCGTCGTAGCGACAGAAATTACATAGTTTTATGGCCTATAAAGTACTTCTTTTTTTCTTTAATGTGATACTTCTAAGGTTTGTCTTTCACTTTATTAGTTATTTTCTTTACCGACGATCAGATTCTTAAGAATTCATTTCTATACAGGCATATGAAAATGCTTTTTACCTGTTATTTACATAATGAGTAAATACATTTCCTCCCATTATTTATTATTAGACGCAACCCGCTCGCTTCACCAGGTACTGCGTGATATTTATGACTGTATATAACTTTTTTTAAGTTTGTCACAACTCGGAGGTTGCAGGTGTAGTTTGGGTAATTGAAGAAGCAGAAATTGTTATAAAAATGATTACTTTTTATTTATATCTGATCAACTTATGCTTAATTAAAGTTTAATGACCATGGAAGCAATCTTAAATATATCTTCATCTAAGCTTATAAGATTATCAAAAGTACATTTAACTCTTGATCCACTCGTAGATCACTTTTCAGCTCTTCCCTGAACTGCCACAGTCGTATTCAAATCTGCTTCTCTATAATCTCCACCAATAGCGTAAAGGAAATATTAGCCCCTCCCCCTTGCAAAAGTCAGGTTTGCAAAACCATAACATAACATAGGCCTCGGCACCCGCAATGTGGGGGTTGTTGGGGTATACGATGAGTCACTGATCTCCACTTCTCCGAACGGCAGTTCCAGCTTGAATGATAATGACGAAAGGCTCACTACTAACGATTAACGACTAGCTACTCACGATTCACGATTAACGATCCAGCTTCAACTTTAACATACCCTTTGCCAGGGTTTAAATATCATTTACATTAGCATAAGATCAAGGGAAGCATAAAAGGGATCATACGGAAGGCAGTTTTAAACTCAAACCACATTTAAAGAACAATTTCCCGAAAAGGATTTGTTGAAGGACCGCGGTTAGAACCCGTAACAAGTTATTGATATCATAGTCGCAGCATTAATTTTTCGATTGCATTGAAAAAAATTCTTACAGCTTCCGTATATTGACTTAAAAAGGACGGAACATGAATTTTAAAGAAGGTATATTTATTTTTTAAGCACCTGTAACCCTTCTCCTTTGAAGTCGATTTCATCTAAACTCATTTTTAGAGGATCTCTACGAAACAAACGAAACATGCTAGCCAAATTTCGAGTTTAAAGACCTAATAACTAATAAAAACGATGTTTATCCATAAAGTCACCTTATCTCCTCGCAATTCCCCTTGGGAGTAAATTTCATTAAGGTATCCGACTACGTCCGGAACCATGATTTTAAAATAGCGCATAAATGGATAATCTTAATCTTCATCATATTTAGTGTCACTTAGATTAGACTATATGTATACAATTGTTTTAAGGACATTTTGACTAAAAATTATTTAAATGCAGTATTTTAGCAAAAAAATTTATTTAAATGCAATATTTTGGCAAAAAAATTTATTTAAATGCAATATTTTGGCAAAAATATTGCATTTTAACTTGGCTTTTTTCAAAATGTTCTCCTTCTGTGAAAATGCTTCTATTATAATAATATCGTGCCTGTATATAGCTCAAAACCCTAACAGAGGCTCAACTATGATTTTTGAAAAATTCACGTTATTTTCAGAGTTACAACCAATTGAAACAATTATCGGTGTTTTTTTCTTAAAATTGCTCTCCTTTGTTGTCGTAAAATATGGATAAACTCACTTATAAGTTATATATTTAAAAATTCTAGTTGAGCCTCTGAGGTCTGAGCTACATAAAGGCAAAATATTATTATAATAGAACCATTTTTCACAAACGGAGAACATTTGGAATAAAGATTATTGTAAGTTAATTTTTTCAAAAATATTGTATTTAAATAATTTTTTGCCAAAATGTCCTTAAACCAATTGTATACATCTATTCTAATCTAAGTGACACTAAATATCATAAAAATTATCCATTTATGCGCTTTTACAAAATCACGGTTCCGAATGTAGTCGGATACCTTAAAACCAGTGTTTCTCAAAGTGTGGGGCGCGCCCCCCTGGGGGGCGCGATGACCCTACAAGGGGGGCGCGAGCGTATCGAAAATTTAAAGATTTTTTTAAAAAATAACTGGAAAGAGAAGTAAAACAAAATGCTTTCTTCCATAATAAAAAAAAATACACACAACAACACTGACATAATTTATGTTTATTATCTGGCTTTTTTCCGTCATCAAATAGCTATCTTTGATCCCAAACCAAATTAAAGAAAAAAAAACATTTTTGTTTTATTTGCTGTATTTCCTCAATGAGAGATTTTTTTATTACGTTTTAACATAAAATATTACTCGTTAAAAGAAAAACGAAACCCAGACCCTGAGAAAAATTCTAAGAAGATAAACAATTCACCACTGTAATTATTATTGAAATACTGTACATTAGTTGTAGAAAAAGAAAAGGAAGTCATGATTCACTTTTCAGCCAGGCTGCATAGTACATTTGCTAATCATTTGATTGACCTTCAATCTTATGGTATGGTTATTATCAATATTAGTTCTCTCCCATCTTTTATGCATTTGCTTTTCGCTTAGGAAATTGTAAATAATTGAGTTTTGCGATATTTGGAAAAGAATTGATTGGTTTAACATTTGTGTAGGATAATTGAATAGTGTCTGATTTGCGTCCTTTATTATGGTCTTGTACTTTTCAATCATTTTAGTTCAGTTTTATTGGATTTTTTTTTCTCAAATCATCAAAGAATTGAATAGTCCTTGAAAGAAGGTAAGTATACTTTCTATAAATTAAAATATTCACTAGAATTCCGATTTGTATCGTGTACAGTAAAAATAATTCTAAACAAATGATTGGGGTGACTGAGTCCCCCCGTACTACCATTAATGTTAGTATCGAGTACGCGCCTGCAACCGGGTTAAAACATTTTGAAGTCTTCTCGTTTTAAATGTTAAAAAGTAACACAATTATTCTTCATCGGAATTTTAAATTTTTTTTCATAATTTAACATTAATTCTAAATACTAATTGTGTGAGGTTTAAAATTACAGTTCTTTCAAACAGTTATTTACAATTATAGCATTTATCTAAAAAAGAAATCATTTTACATTTTTTTATACAATGTCGTGCACACAGTTTTACTCTCCTTACAGTTCAGCTATTATATCAAGAATAATGTTTTATTTTTTTATAAAATGAACTCGTGCGAAGAGTCGGTGTTTCAGCCAGTATACGTTTGATGTATCAGTACTGAAGAAGGTATTTTATAAATAATTTCTTATTACTGAATTTGGCCGCGGTAGCCGAGTGGTATAGGTATCGGATCGTGGCTTGCCTTGTCATGAGTTCGAGCCCAGTACCACTAAAGACCCGCCGTGTAGGGCAGCGATGCACGTTAAATCTGTTGAGAGTTGAAACGTTTTCACGTTGGTGTGGTAGTTAGGAGAGAGGGGTGCCAGCTCAGGTGTCATCCACGTCACTTGACCATGGTTCAAAATTACGTGGTCCGTCGTCAAAAGAACTCGTGCAGCTGAACAGTGTGACGTTAATATTCAATGAATCAATTTTATTACTAAATTAAGAACCAGTTTAATAATTATTAGGGACTTCCACGGGCTTGTCTTGTAGAGGAAAGTTTTTCAAAGGAAGGTTTAATATCAGAAATTGACACTTAAAGAGTTATTTTTCTATATTTAGCTGAGATCTATATTTTGTCTTCAAGGCATCCGCTGCAGAAAATCCGGTTTGAAAAAGGTAGGATGTTGAAAATGGTAATAGTATACGAAGTGCTTTTGTTTTCAGTACAGATAATTCCTCATCCACATCTACCCCAAATTCAAAGAGCGATTTATTACAAAATTGCCTTTTAATTTTTCACTGGATGTGAAATCTATGAAGATTTCTTCTTCGGAAGTTGAGAGCCCTTCTGGAGTATCTTGAAATAGATCCCTAATCCACTCGTAACTTGCTACCAAGCTGTCCTCATCCAGAAAATACTTTTTAAAATTCTTTGCCAACATAGCTAAATGATTTTAGATGTTTTAAAAACAACTTTCACATGTTGTTCTACAGATTTGTAAGTTTTAACACATATCGAGCTGGGGTTTTTTTCTATATCATTTACTTCAGTAGTGGTAAATCCAAAATTTAAGTATTTTTGAGAAGATCGCATTGATTTAATTTTCGGAACCATGCTCGTTCGTCTGTGTACTTGTTGATTCTTTATTATGGTCGAATGTTTGCTTATAACTTAAAAATGTATGTATGATATTGTTTTAATCTACTGCCGTAAATACTTAATTACCGTGAATTACAATTAACGTGGAAATTAAAAAAATGTACATTCAAGCTAGATTCGGTAGCTATAGGAGTATCGAATCGACCAAAACTGACTGGAATTGTACGAGGAAAAGCATTTTTACATGTTTTGCGCAGACGTCCGATAGGTTGCCCAGACTCACGCAAACGTACCCTATAATGCCAGATGTGATGGATATGATAGAGAGCGACATTGACTAGACTACTTTTCTAATGACATTTGTACTTTGAGAATTGAATGCTGAAGGAAATAAATCTTTAATTAAATATATCATTTTGCGATCTGATCCAATTTAAAAATTAGAGAAAGAAAAATAACATAATTCTAAGTAATATATATTAAGTAATTTTCTTAAAATATATATTACTTAAAAGTTACATATAGACAAAATTTAATATACTTATCGTATTAATTTGTACGGTTTATAATTAAGATCGTATTGTAACTTTAGCGTCTCTCTCTCAAAGTGCATTTTTATTGCAGTAAATACATTATTGTTGTACAGGGGGGGGGCGAGACAAAAATTATGATTGAAAATTGGGTCGCCAGTATTGAAAGTTTGAGAAACACTGCTTTTAATGTATGAGTGGTGCACAGAGTATTTTATGACTAATTAATTAATACTAAATTAAGAACAAGTTTAATAATTATTAGCTACTTCCATGGGCTTGTCTTACAGAGCAAAGTTTTTGAAAGGAGTTTTGAGATAAGAAATTGATCCTCTGAGTTCATTTTCTATATTTAGTTGATATATATATTTTGTCTTCTAAGCAACCACCGCATTTTGTAATATGTTCCAATTTAAAAATCAGAGAAAGGAAAAATAACTTAGTAATTATCCTATTACTTAACTGTTTTTTGCTTAAAAGTAACATATACAAAACTTAATACTTATGTCATGAATTTGTACGGTTTATAATAAATATTGTTGCTTTATCGTAAAAGTGCATTATTATTGCATTCAGTAAATTATTATGTATAAGGGGGGGCGCGATAAAAACTGTGATTGAAAAGGGGGGCGCCAGTATTGAAAGTTTGAGAAGCACTGCCTTAAAACCCATTAGTAGATCTCTACCAAGCAAAGACTAAGCATTACTATCGTATTTCGTGTAAGTCTAATACTTCAAAAACGGAATTTTTTTATGTACAACACATCCGTAAACTCCCACAACCTTTCTTGAGAGTCCATTTCCATAAAATATGTTCCTAGCTAGTCTCTACTCAATAAACGGGGCATGCTTTCCACATTTAAAGTCTTTAGGTTTAACAGCTGAAGACGGAAGTTTTCCATCTGTGCGTCCCTTTAACCTCTTTGGGGATCAATTTTCATAAACACGTTCTTAGCGGATCTCTACTCAACAAAAAAAAAAAAAAAAGAAATATGCTAGAGCCCATTTTCAAGTATGTAGGTCTAATAGTTCAGAATCAAAAATTTTTACCTCTAGCTCCTCCTAACATCCCGCGACCCCTTTGAAAGTGGATATCCGCAAACCCTTTTCTTAGCGGACCTCTAATAAACAAAAAGCATACTTACCAAGTTTCATAGTTGTAGGTCTAACAATTCCGGATATTTTGAAATGAGTGAGTCGATTTTCTCTTATTCATAGAGAAATTTCCCTTATCCCTTGAGCCTGCAATATACAAAATTTTTCAAATACATGAGAGCAATCAATTAACAAAGGGAATTCTAAAAGAAGAATACGTATTTTTTAAGGGTTGGATTCTTTAAAAAGCATACGAAATTAAAACTCCGTTACTTAAGTTATATCCGGATACATTTCATAAATAAAATTTCGGTCAAACATCAAATGAGAACAGTCTGAAAAGGTTTTTAGGCTGATTGATAGAATTTGATTTCTGAATTTGAAAATATATATGGACTTGTATAAAGTTGATTTTTTCATGTATAAACTTTGTGTAATATTTAGATTTTTGAAACATATTTATTATCAATAAAATTTGAATACTCTGTGTAGAGGAAAAAAAATTAGAAAATTGGCCGAAATTTCCATTTTTACTTTCCAATATTGGATTCTTAAAGGTAATATGTATCTATTCATTTCAACAAAATAAGGGTATATTTTAGTACCTTGTCGAGCTCAAAATTCCATAATAAAACGTTTTGACTTCTTTTGTTATATTCAAAATAATAAGCATCAATCGTTAATTAATAAAAAAAATCCCTTATAATTATTTTTTCAAAATTAGAAAGGGGAAAAATATGATTTTGAGTAATTCTATTGTTCTGGGAATGCTTCTTTAAACACTTTAAATTAGAAATAGTAATTAAAACTAGCTATATAGCCCGGCGTTGCACGGGCTTTTTTGAGTGTGTAGAGTTTTTCGCATAGAAATTTCCTCTTCCCATCTGGATATCAGTACCTCTTGGGGTGTGTGTGTGATTTTCATATTAATACAATCAAAGTTTCCTTTTTCGGAATTTATTCTACTTCCTAGCCCCATTGGATATGTTTCTATCCCTTCCTCTTTCTCATGAGATGCATGGGCTCCTTTTCAGTGTCTAACTATATCCCCAAGGAAATTTCCCTTTTCCCTCTAGACGCAAGCACTTTTGGGTGTATGTGATTTCGATATTTATTAAAATTACCCCTTTTGAAACTTCTTCCACTTATTTTCCTTTGCCAGACGGGCTTCTTATCCCTCCATTTAGCTCAGCGTTGCACGGGCTTTTTCGAGTGAAAACTGATTTCCTTCTTTTTCTCCCGGAGAAATTTCTTCTCGTCCTCTCGATGTCAACATTTCTTGGGGATTTCTATATTTATGTCAGTAAAATTCCTTTTTTTCGAATGTTCTTCGACTTCTTTTCCCTGTTAAAAGGGTTTCTTTCTGTCTTTTCCATTCGATTTTTAGACCAAAAGGTGGGAAGGAGGTGAAGATTGAAAGAAAACTGAGCGCTTATTTGAGAATGTATGAACTTTTAAAAGTTGTTAAAGCAGTGTATGAATCTATAGTTTTAGGTTATTTCACATTTATTTCATTCTATCAAAAGCTTTAAGCAAACAAACAAAAAAAGAAATGAAATTTTTTTATTTCCAGCAGTGAGACTGAAAAATGTATTCTGAGGGAAAAAAAAAGAAAGGTTTGCAATCATGTATTTGCGAACACGATATTCATTTTGTCCTCCAAAAATATTGATTAGAGTCGAACAAAATCTTTGAATTCGTAAATATTTATGAACGTCAGACGAAAGACTAAAACTTCGTAGGTAGACATGAATTTTTTACTTGTTATTTTCCTAAGAATCTTGGATATTGACGACATGTATTTACAGATTAGGTAAAGTATATTTTATTTCTTTGCAGATTTGACTGGATCACATGAATCACATTATACTGTTTCTTAAGTATAGTAAATAAATCAACGATCAAGTAACAATTAATGCATTTTTCTGTTTCTTTTCTTACTAAATTGAAATCATGATAAATTGTCTCTTATTACACCACCTCACTGAGATGGTGGTGCTAATCTGATATTGGAGTGCTACGCGCCAAGTTGTTGTTTACGCTAGCCAAAATGGGCGATAGTATTATAATAAGGTTTATATATTATATTTTCTTACGCAGTGTTACCCTATTAATTTCAGATGATTTTAATTCCATTTCTTTAAAAATGTAACCATTTTCATTGAAATCATTCTTAAAGCTACTGTTTCAGTCTTTGGTTGTATCTTGTGCTATTTTTGTAGATATAGATATTTATATTCTATTTTTTCTTCTATTGGTGAGTGCCAGGATATTTTTTTAAAGAATAAGAGTGCCGTACTTTTATAATTATTGCAACAAATCACGCATTTCCACTATTTTTTACTTTTATATATAAATAAGGCATTTTTTAAAGTTCCTTGTTCAATGAAGTTCATTAAAGGAACTCGAAGTTTCTGGATCATTGGAAGTTATCATCTATTATTAATTTACATTCATTAATGTTTATTTTTAATATATATTATATAATTATTTTATGTATAATATAATATAAGTATATAGTACAATTATTATTGCATATAATAATAATTTTTTTCTTATATTACATAATTATTGTGTGTATTTCAAATTTATTTTATTATATATTACTTAATTATTGTATCACAAATTTATTTTATTATATATTACTTAATTCTTGTATCACAAATTTATTTTATTATATTTTACGTAATTATTGTATGTAATTATTATTATATTATGTTGCATTAATTATTGATTGATATTGGTTATTTTCAATAAATTCTTTTATTCGTTATTTAAAAAAATATATATTTCACTATATTTCAAAACAGTTCCGTAATGCCTGGCTACTGTTGGAGGTAGATTCTGAGATGTTTGGCGCAATTCTCTGCATCTGCAGAGTTGGGTTACTATTTTTGTGGGAGAAGGTGGTTGACCCCTTGTAGCGGGGCTGACAGAAAAGAATACCTAATTTTGGAGCACGAAGGCGCCGGACAGCATTTTGTGTTAAGAAAAGCGAGTTTCTTTGTTTTAGCTTGGTTTTGCTGTACTAAAACAGGAGGAGATAGTTTTTTGGGTTTTGTGTTTAGAACGCCGGATAGTATTTGGCTTGATTGCATTGAGAAACGAGATAATTCTGTTGGTTTTTAACGCGAAGCACAGCGTTCAGAAGCATTAAGAAAACATTTTTGAAGTGAAAACTTCTTTATTCGCGTTGAGCGTTTTGGTAGAGGGTAAAATCCTCGGTTCGCGTCACCGACATGCTAATGATAATAGTATATCTATAGCTATGGAGAGCCAGACTAGCGCACGCGCAGTAGCCTGTGTACACGTATACACTAATACATCGACTATTTCTGACTGTATTATGTGCGCGTTGGACGCTTTTTGGATAAGTATAATTTTGTGAGTCACGTCACCAATACGTTATAGTAGCAGTACATCTGTAATTGTAAATGTGACGCGTTGTACATTAAGTATTAGAGTGTAGTTATATACATAAGTAAAGTTAAATTGACCACGTGGGAAGTTCAACTTGTGTGTACTGGATTTTGTTTATTTAAGTGAATTTTTAATTTGACTATTATTGTAATTATTTAATTGAAGGATTACTGTTTATTTATTGAATTTAAATTCATTGACTTCAGTATAAAAGTGAGTATGAAACATATTAATATTTTTATACAGATAAATGAATAATGAAAACAACGAATATATTTTTAAACATTTTTAATATTTGTACGAATATTTGTATTTAAAATTTAGCATTATTCATTTTAATTATGTTTTTAATATTTAACCTCTTCATCATGAAATGAGTATTATTACGGTATAAGATTTATCTTACTAGCGTGGTAAAATAGATTTCTAGTTATTTGATAAAATTTTTTTCGTGGATTTTAAAATTGGAAAAATTAAAAAATGTTATAATAATTTTAGATTTTATGAAATATGTTCATTTATTGTAAAATTCAATTTTACGAAGTTATTGTTTGTTTGTGTAATTTGTTAGATATAAAATACGTGCTTTGTTATTTTTTGCCAAATAATTATTTATGAACTTATATAATTTAATTTCACTATTAGAAAAATATTGTAACATAATTAAAAATCTCTAAATTTCTATTTTTTATACTTGTTTAGATCCTTAATCCCACGAGAAAAAAAACTTGAAGATGTCTTCAGACGGGGGCAAAAGAAAAGACAAGAAGGTGATGAAGAATCAGAAGGAACGAATTTTTCTAATGATGACATAAATAAAAAAAAAAATTGATGAAATACAATTAAAAAGAAAGTTCAAAATAAAACTAGATGTCAGCGATACCGAGATAAAAAAATCTAATGCAATAGTTGATTTAAAAATTTCTAAGCATCAAACAATATCGTTAGAAGAGGAGGAAAAAATTAAACGTCGTAAATTACAAGACAAACAAAAAGTCAGCGGTATAGAGATAAGAAAAAAAGAATCTGCCTTGATCAATTTACAAATGAACCGATCTTCAAAAACAGTTATAAAGCGTGTTTCTAACGACCTAAATTTTCATAACTCACAAAATTGCAGGCCCCTCAACAAGAAATGTGCCATATGTTCCACCAATTGATATTGCTGACTTGTCAACACAAAATGAACCAGACATTCTAGAGTTACATTCAGATTCTGATGACAATATTGACGATATTTCTGTACAAGTTTCACAAAATAACACTCAAAACATGGATTCTCAACACAGTCTACCTGCACCAACGTACTCTTCTAGGCATCAACATTCTAAAGCCCATTTAAAATTTCAAAAAGATTTTTTTTGAAAATGATTTTGGTCATTCGTGTGACATTTGTGACCGATTGTGGTTTGGCAAAAGATATAAAAATTTTGTTAATAACGATACTACTCCTAATATTCAATTTTAAGAACAATGCTCAAAAACGTTAATGTAACTGAGGTGAAAGTATGCTCAACTTGCTTAAAAGCAATTAATAAAATAGCGTTCCTTTACTTTCAGTGTATAATGGATTCAAATATCCCCATTTCCACAACATCTCAAAAATTTTCCATTAGATTTGGTAAACAGAACGCCTTATATCTCAAGAATTCCCTTCATGCAAATCGAAGGCTTCGACGTGTTCTTGGTCAATTTGGAATCTATGGACAAGTGATAAATGTTCCAATAGAAGCAAATACAATGGTGAATTCATTGCCAAGAAATATAGATGACGACCATAGCATTACGGTTCATATTAAGAGAAAGAAAATACACAAATCCAACTATCTTTGTGGGTATAGTCAACAAAAGAAAAATAAAAAAGCGTGGTTGCAACATTTAAAAGATTCACCTCTTTATACTTCTTATGGTATTACGGTTGATGATAGCTTCTTCAACGGCCAAGATGATATACAAGATGAAATTATCTACGATGAAGATGGTGACAATGATATTTCAGAACAAATACCAATTGACGAAAGCTTTAGTGGGCACAGCAACAAACATTAATGTGGAATGAAAATGTACCTAACAATTGTTTGTTCCTGTTAGTTTATTATTCGACGAACATGCAGAAGAATTATCTTTTTCCACAAATATATTTTTGGGTCAATTTAGAACTTTTCGTGATGGCGTTAATGTCACCCTTTTATGATGGCAACAAGTGAACTTAGACGATCTGACAGACGAGGTGGTACCCTCAGCATTTGTTATACATGGCTATGAAAATTATTAGAATAAGAATAAGAGATTCGCTTTCATTGCGTTTAAACATGTTGGAAAAGGTACCAATTATCACTAAAGAGCAAATAAAATCAGAAGATTACGTACAAGGTTGTGGTCGAAAGTAACTTTTACGCACTATCTGAACTCAGCATTTTATTGGTTAGAAAAGAAAAAAGGACCTATTTGCCAATATGGTAAACCAACAGTGTTTTTTACAATAAGTGCTAAGAAATAGGATGGTCTAATTGCCAGGCTAATTTTATAATTCTGAAATAACACTTGAAGATGCCGCAGATTTACATTACATAGAAAAAAAAAGTACACTTATTAATGGAATTACTTGCGCTATATATTTTAACAAGTTGGTCAACGTTCTCACTACTGCAATCAAAAAATATAACCCTTTTAAGAAATATAGAATTGTACATTATTTTAAAAGAATCAATTTCAACATCGCGGCAGTCCACACGCTATATTTTAGCTTGGTTAGATAATGCCCTGAAGACGTAAAAGATTAAAAAAGCTAGGTCGATCTCATAGATTCTCTTATATCAGTATCTGCAGCAGAGGCATCAGGTAACATAAAATTGCAAACACACAAACATACTTTTTACATGCTTTGCATCAAAAAGAATGCAAAAATGTAGATTTGATGCTATTCATGCCAATTGATTTTGACACCGATGAAAGACACTGAAGATGGTTTCGAAGAGTGTAAAACAAAAATATATAAGGCTCTTAGAAAAATTAGAAAATTATGAATATGATAATTTCAAACATTTTATGAAGATAATAATATAAATTCAGATGAAGAATATGTTAATGTCATTCGAATCAATAGACCAAAAGTTTTTCCGAAGGACAACCTTTCATGAAAATGGCACAATCCTTTTAATCCATTTATAATGAACATTGTTCAATCCAATACAGACTTTCAATTTATAACAGAAGAGTATTCGTGTGCAGCTTACGTTGTAGAATACATCAATAAAACTAATAGAGGTGTTATTTCAAAGAAAATAATCGAAGTTATGGATGAACACCCAGAATTTGACATATTTGAAATCACTAGAAATATTAGTATCAATCTTTAAATCACACTGAGATAACAAGTCAAGAAGCTGCCTGGTATTTATTGAGAGAGCCTATGTCTAAAAGTTCAACCATTGTTTATATACCAACTGTATGGCCTATTGAGAGACAAAGAATAAAAAAGACCATGAAGGCATTGAGTGAATTGGACGATGATTGCACAGATATTTGTTGTCTGATAAATACGAAAAAAAGACCTCAAGAATTAGAAAATGTTTCATTTGTTTCTATATTACAAAAATAACAAAGAAGAGTATGTCATACGAAAATGAACCAAAAGTGATACGTTATCGCAATTACGATATGGCTACTGATCTTAATGAATATAAAAGAGAAATGGTAACGTTACACATTCCATTTCGTCATGAAGAGTCGGAAATTCTTTCACAAATGAAATTCATCAAAATATATGATGAAAATGTAGATTTGATATTACAGAAGAGAAAAGAGTTTGAATCGAATATAGACATCGAAAACACTACAAATTTGTCAGAGAATTATGCCGAAGAAGATGCAGATGATGGTGAAGACATAAGAGATGTTGCTGCGGGGCTTCCCCTGATCAAAACCCATTTCAAGAATTGTATAATAACCTGAACTGCAGAAATAAATGGCGATTTATTATATGCAATGTTGAATAAACTTGGAGCTATAGAAAACAAAGAAAATATAATGTCTTATGATGATTTTTATGATCTTATGCGTCGAGCTAATGAAGAACAGCGAGAAATTTGTTTCATTGCACCATTTGATAATGCGAGAACCACTACTCATATATTTAACTGATGGTAGTGGCAAGACTTTTGTGATAAAAGGAATAATGGAGATATACAATAGATTCAGACACTGATGGCATTTTTAATGCCTATATGTGCCTCAACTGGAAAAGCTGCAAAGCTACAGCTATAGGTGGTTCAACGGTTCATAGTGCATTGAGCATATCATTGTCCAGGCTAATGCCACTTTAATATAGAAAAAAGCTGAATATGTCAATATAGAACTTTTATTCAAATTTGTTAAAGTTCTCATTATTGATGAAATAAGCATGGTTTCTGCTGAATTATTAGAACAGATTAATGCTCGTCTGAAACAAATTACTGGCTTGTTTACAAAAGATTTTGAGGATTAGATGTTATACTTATTGAGATTTGCGACAATTACCTCCAGTAAAGGCCACGCCAATCTTCAAGCAACACTTTGGCGAAAATTTAAACAATTTGAATTAAAAACAGTAAGACAAGAAAAACGTCAGTTTTCTGAAATTTTAACAAAAAATTGAGATGGAAATATTCTAACGGAAGAAGAACTGAAAGTCATGGAATCAAGATTTATCACCAAAGAAGAAGCCAATCAGTATGCCCTGAAGGAATACGACTTATTTACAAACGCTGCGGTTAACGCGTACAACTATTCGGTTTTAAAACTCGTAGATGATAAAATAATATCTGTGGCATCGGATGTTATTACTGGTTGTCATAATCCTGAGCAAGAAAATTTCGTTAGGCAGAAGTTGCATAAAAATGAAAACTGATGAAACTGGTGGATTACCCTACGAATTACCTTTTAGTTCTCAATAGACCATATATGATAACTAATAACATAGACGTTGCAGACGGATTATCAAATGGCACTGTAGGAAAATTGTATCATGTAGAGAGATGAGAATGGTGATATTATAAGAATTTGGTTAAAATTTCCAAAATCATGTGGACGAAAACAAGCTACAAAATTAAGAAATCTCAGTGCACGCCTCAATCTGACCTGATGATGATGCTGTGCCCATCACTTCTCAAACATCATCAGTAGCACTCAATAATAAAAACCATAATAGCGAAACGAAAACATTTTCCACTTGTTTCTGCTTTGGCAATGACGATTCACAAATCACAGGGAGGTACTTATGATGCTATTGTTTACGAATATGATCGCAAACATCCTAGAGAATTGGTATACGTAGCTTTATCCAGAGTGACGAAGATTGAAGGTTTATTTTTATGTTGAAAAAATACTGAAGACAGCTGGAAATTTTGGATTGGTAGATCAGGAATACCTTTAAATGCTTCAGAATCAGATAAACATCTTAAGAGATCAACAAGTCATCGAGAAGATCTAACATTAGAATTAAAAAGATTGAAAAACAATACACTACAAACAGTCACCCAAACTTTTCTTGAATTCATTTCTAACAAGAAAAGGATTATCTATATTTTCATTCAATTGCCAAAGTTTACTGCACATGTAACTGATCTAAAAAATGATGCTATTGTAAAAAAATCAAATGTTTTACTTTTGTCAGAAACTCGTATGAAAAATGAAGAACCAATTCATATTCCAGATTTCAATTTTGTTGCAAGTTATAAAAGGCCTGAAGTTCCAGCAGCAGCAGGAGTAGCTATTTATCAACATACACAAGATACATCACACATTGTCACTTCATACATGGACATCCACACTAAATTCACTGGGATTGGTTTGTTTCAGACATAGGCGAAATATGCGTTGCTCGTTGCAATTCTGAAAATGGACAATACATTTTAATGGTTGCTGTTTATATATCTCCTGAAAATCTATGCAAACAGATAGAACAATTTTTATTCGAAAATTTAATGATTTACACAAAAGAAGGTTCTGAATTACTCGAAAAAGATTTGGCGAAAAATTTGACGACATACCTATGATATTAAGCGGAGACTTTAATATTAACTTCGCAGATGACAAAAAATTTATCATTAATTGAATTTTTGAATGAAACATTAGGTTTGACTATGTCTAATGATCGAAAAGTCAGTACAACAAAGTATAAAACGACTATCGATGCTGTTTTTATACGATATTTAGATAAATTTCAATCAAACATTTTTATTTCTTATTTCAGTTACCATAAACCTATTGTATCTTTCTTAGAATACAATGAAATGATTGAACGAACAGATAATCTAAGTATTGTCGAAATTAATGATGACAATGATGTAAATAATGAAAATAATGTTCAAACTTGAATTCATTGAAATTCGTGTAAATATAAATACTATGTATAATTAAGATAATTGTATATTAATTATTTTTTCAACCACTTTGTATTTATATTTTGTTCATGATTTGTTTAACCCATCATATGTAACTAATAAATAAAACATAAAAAATTTCATATAATTTTTGCATATAGTTTTAATTACTCTCAACTTAATAGTTCCGTTTTCACTTCTATCGGCAGTCCCACGACTGCTATTTTTTTGTTATAGAGTGTATTCTTTTCAAAAGCCTGGCATAATACTTCGTATACCTGGAATAATAATGCTACTGTTATGAAAGCGAATTGTTGCAAAACATAACACGTACATTTCAGGTTTCTTCGTGAAAAAAACAGGTGCCCGTTATATGCCGGATTTTACGGTACATTTTAAAAACATTTTACGTGTGTTCTAATTTACAATCTAATTCCTAAGCATTCAAGAAAATTGTTAATTTTTATAGGAATTATATACATTTATTACGAATATCTTTGCTTTTCCCCACATGTTATTTGAGTCGGGATCATTTTCTTGTTTGGGATCTTGAACTTTGTCAAGAAAGATCACTGACTAAATACGCGTATAAATATTTTCAACATTCAGACATCTTCAGATAAATTCACTTACTAAAGATTCCGTTTCAATATATTAAGGTGGCATACTATCTCAGAAATCGCAATGGCAAGAATACAAGCATTTAATAACTACCCTGTACGGAAATTCCTTTTCGGGTGTAGTTGGAACAGGTTCTGCAGATGAGCCGTTCTTATCATCCTGCTCTCATTCCCCAAAATCATATGGGTGCCCCATCACCAACAGCTTAAGCTAAAGTGGTGACTCGGAAAACGAACACCAAAGCCCAGGAGGGTCAGGTTGTAGCCCAACCTAATACTATTGTTTAAATATATGCTCTATGAAGAATCTTGATTTTGGTTTCCGAGTTGATTTCACTTTCAGACAAATGAGTAATCTGATAATATTTAGTGTAAAGGATCTTCTATCAAAGAAACATTCCAAGAGAAAAAAATAATGGCATGCAATACAATTCTCAATACACTTTAATATTGTCACCCTCCATAATGTTTGTTATTTGATGGATAAATTAATAAAGATTGGGATATATATAGCAACAAACATTTAATGATCTTTAAGTTTCACAACACGAGAACACAAAACATACATAAAAAACCAACTTAGAACAAATCACATGATCTTACAAAAAGAAGAAGTGTGATTCCTACCTGTACACGGGCAATCTTACATGAACTACTACTTGAAGAGAAACGAGCTTCTCTTTGAAATAACCAGGAGCATTTTAATAGTAAAGGGAAGGTAGCTGCAAATGTATTGTGTTACATCCTCCTCCTACTTAACCAAAAACCATCTCGAAACAAATTTGATATCGGAGTGCTAGCGCCAAGCAGCGCTTGTTATAGAGTGATATGGAATCCAAGAATCCTTACTATAATAAATCGTAAGGGAAAGAATTTTAAAGAGCCCGTTATGTCATTCTCCATTACTTTTCCCACTACTTCGAGACACAATAAGTAGTGTCAAAAATAACAGAATTCTATCTCTTTTAAATATAAAAAAATAGCAGTCGTGGGACTGCCGATAGAAGTGAAAACGGAACTATTAAGTTGAGAGTAATTAAAACAATATGCAAAAATTATATGAAATTTTTTATGTTTTATTTATTAGTTACATATGATGGGTTAAACAAATCATGAACAAAATATAAATACAAAGTGGTTGAAAAAATAATTAATATACAATTATCTTAATTATACATAGTATTTATATTTACACGAATTTCAATGAATTCAAGTTTGAACATTATTTTCATTATTTACATCATTGTCATCATTAATTTCGACAATACTTAGATTATCTGTTCGTTCAATCATTTCATTGTATTCTAAGAAAGATACAATAGGTTTATGGTAACTGAAATAAGAAATAAAAATGTTTGATTGAAATTTATCTAAATATCGTATAAAAACAGCATCGATAGTCGTTTTATACTTTGTTGTACTGACTTTTCGATCATTAGACATAGTCAAACCTAATGTTTCATTCAAAATTCAATTAATGATAAATTTTTGTCATCTGCGAAGTTAATATTAAAGTCTCCGCTTAATATCATAGGTATGTCGTCAAATTTTTCGCCAAATCTTTTTCGAGTAATTCAGAACCTTCTTTTGTGTAAATCATTAAATTTTCGAATAAAAATTGTTCTATCTGTTGCATAGATTTTTCAGGAGATATATAAACAGCAACCATTAAAATGTATTGTCCATTTTCAGAATTGCAACGAGCAACGCATATTTCGCCTATGTCTGAAACATTAACACCAATCCCTCTAGTGAATTTAGTGTGGATGTCCATGTATGAAGTGACAATGTGTGATGTATCTTGTGTATGTTGATAAATAGCTACTCCTGCTGCTGGAACTTCAGGCCTTTTATAACTTGCAACAAAATTGAAATCTGGAATATGAATTGGTTCTTCATTTTCATACGAGTTTCTGACAAAAGTAAAACATTTGATTTTTTTACAATAGCATCATTTTTTAGATCAGTTACATGTGCATGTAAACTTTGGCAATTGAATGAAAATATAGATAATCCTTTCTTGTTAGAAATGAATTCAAGAAAAGTTTGGGTGACTGTTTGTAGTGTATTGTTTTTCAATCTTTTTAATTCTAATGTTAGATCTTCTCGATGACTTGTTGATCTCTTAAGATGTTTATCTGATTCTGAAGCATTTAAAGGTATTCCTGATCTACCAATCCAAAATTTCCAGCTGTCTTCAGTATTTTCGTTAGTAACCATAAATAAACCTTCAATCTTCGTCACTCTGATAAAGCTACGTATACCAATTCTCTAGGATGTTTGCGATCATATTCGTAAACAATAGCATCATAAGTCCTCCTGTGATTTGTGAATCGTCATTGCCAAAGCAGAAACAAGTGGAAAATATTTTCGTTTCGCTATTATGGTTTTATTATTATTGAGTGCTACTGATGATGTTTGAGAAGTGATGGGCACAGCATCATCATCAAGATTGAGGCGTGCACTGAGATTTCTTAATTTTGTAGCTTGTTTTCGTCCACATGATTTTGGAAATTTTAACCAAATTCTTATAATATCACCATTCTCATCTCTCTCTACATGATACAATTTTCCTACAGTGCCATTTGATAATCCGTCTGCAACGTCTATGTTATTAGTTATCATATATGGTCTATTGAGAACTAAAATTAATTCGTAGGGTAATCCACCAGTTTCATCAGTTTTCATTTTATGCAACTTCTGCCTAACGAAATTTTCTTGCTCAGGATTATGACAACCAGTAATAACATCCGATGCCACAGATATTATTTTATCATCTACAGAGTTTAAAACCGAATAGTTGTACGCGTTAACCGCAGCGTTTGTAAATAAGTCGTATTCCTTCAGGGCATACTGATTGAGCTTCTTCTTTGGTGATAAATCTTGATTCCATGACTTTCAGTTCTTCTTCCGTTAGAATATTTCCATCTCCAATTTTTGTTAAAATTTCAGAAAACTGACGATTTTCTTGTCTCATTACTTGTTTTAATTCAAATTGTTTAAATTTTCGCCAAGGTGTTTCACCAGTTATTTTTCTTTTGATTTGCTTGAAGATTGGCGTGGCCTTTACTGGAGGTAATTGTCGCAAATCTCCAATAAGTATAACATCTAATCCTCCAAAATCTTTTGTAAACAAGCCAGTAATTTGTTTCAGACGAGCATTAATCTGTTCTAATAATTCAGCAGAAACCATGCTTATTTCATCAATAATGAGAACTTTAACAAATTTGAATAAAGTTCTATATTGATTAGCTTTTTTCTATATTAAGTGGCATTAGCCTGGACAATGATATGCTCAATGCACTATGAACCGTTGAACCACCTATAGCTGTAGCAGCTTTTCCAGTTGAGGCACACGCTATATAGGCATTAAAAATGCCATCAGTGTCTGAGAATCTATTGTATATCTCCATTATTCCTTTTATCACAAAAGTCTTGCCACTACCAGCTGGTCCAGTTAAATATATGAGTAGTGGTTCTCGCATTGGCTCATCTGTAGATATCAAATGGTGCATCGTATGAAACAGAATTTTCTCGCTGTTCTTCATTAGCTCGACGCATAAGATCATAAAAATCATCATAAGACATTATATTTTCTTTTGTTTTAGCTATAGCTCCAAGTTTATTCAACATTGCATATAATAAATCGCCATTTATTTCTGCAGTTGGGTTATTATACAATTCTTGAAATGGGTTTTGATCAGGAAGCCCACCAGCAACATCTCTTATGTCTTCACCATCATCTGCATCTTCTTCGCGGCATAATTCTCGACAAATTTGTAGTGTTTTTTCGATGTCTATATTCGATTCAAACTCTTTTCTCTTCTGTAATATCAAATCTACATTTTCATCATATATTTTGATGAATTTCATTTGTGAAAGAATTTCCGACTCTTCATGACGAAATGGAATGTGTAACGTTACCATTTCTCTTTTATATTCATTAAGATCAGTAGCCATATCGTAATTGCGATAACGTATCACTTTTTGGTTCATTTCGTATGACATACTCTTCTTTGTTATTTTTTGTAATACTTAGAAACAAATTGCGCGAGAGAAACATTTTCTAATTCTTGAGGTCTTTTTTCGTATTTATCGAACCAATTTTCTTTCCAAATATCTGTGCAATCATCGTCCAATTCACTCAATGCCTTCATGGTCTTTTTTATTCTTTGTCTCTCAATAGGCCATACAGTTGGTATATAAACAATAATGGTTGAGCTTTTTTAGACATAGGCTCTCTCAATAAATACCAGGCAGCTTCTTGACTTGTTATCTCAGTGTGATTTAAAAGATTGATACTAATATTTCTAGTGATTTCAAATATGTCAAATTCTGGGTGTTCATCCATAACTTCGATTATTTTCTTTGTAAATTACTAACACCTCTATTAGTTTTATTGATGTATTCTACAACGTAAGCTGCACACGAATACTCTTCTGTTATAAATTGAAAGTCTGTATTGGATTGAACAATGTTCATTATAAATGGATTAAAACGATTGTGCCATTTTTCATGAGGTTGTCGCTTCGGAAAAACTTTTGGTCTATTGATTCGAATGACATTAACATATTCTTCATCTGAATTTATATTATTAACTTCATAAAATGTTTGGAAATTATCATATTCATAATTTTCTAATTTTTTTCTAAGAGCCTTATATTTTGTTTTACACTCTTCGAAACCATCTTCAGTGTCTTTCATCGGTGTCAAAATCATTGTTGTCTTAATTGGCATGAATGGAGCATCAAATCTACATTTTTGCATTCTTTTTGATGCAATTCCTTTGTAGCATGTAAAAGTATGTTTGTGTGTTTGCAATTTTATGTTACCTGATGCCTCTGCTGCAGATACTGATATAAGAGAATCTATGAGATCGATAGCTTTATTGTAATCTTTTCCAAGTGCGTCTTCAGGAGCATTATCTAACCAAGCTAAAATATGAGCGTGTGGACTGCCGCGATGTTGAAATTCGATTCTTTTAAAATAATGTACAATTCTATATTTCTTAAAAAGGGTTATATTTTTTGATTGCAGTATTTTCATGAGAACGTTGACCAACTTGTTAAAATATATAGCGCAAGTAACTGCGTCTTCATTAATAAGTGTACTTTTTTCTATGTAATGTAAATCTGCGGCATCTTCAAGTGTTATTTCAGAATTATATTTTAAATTATGCAATAATTGTAGCAATTTAGACCATCCTATTTCATTAGCACTTATTGTAAAAAACACTGTTGGTTTACCATATTGTCTAATCATCGCAAATAGGTCCTTTTTTCTTTCTAACCAATAAAATGCTGAGTTCGGAATAGTGCGTAAAAAAGCTAAATTACTTTCGATACAACCTTGTACGTAATCTTCTGATTTTATTTGCTCTTTAGTGATAGTGGTACCTTTTCCAACATGTTTAAACGCAATAGAAAGCGAATCTCTTATTCTTATTCTAATAATTTTCATAGCCATGTATAACAAATGCTGAGGGGTACCACCTCGTCTGTCAGATCGTCTAAGTTCACTTGTTGCCATCATAAAAGAGGTGACATTAACGCCAAGTTCTAAATTGACCCAAATATATTTGTGGAAAAGATAATTCTTCTGCATGTTCGTCGAATAATAAACTAACAGGAACATTACCTTCTCCAGGAGCAATTGTTAGGTACATTTCGTCATTCCACATTAATGTTTGTTGCTGTGCCACTAAGCTTTCGTCAATTGGTATTTGTTCTGAAATATCATTGTCACCATCTTCATCGTAGATAATTTCATCTTGTATATCATCTTGGCCGTTGAAGAAGCTATCATCAACCGTAATACCATAAGAAGTATAAAGAGGTGAATCTTTTAAATGTTGCAACCACGCTTTTATTTTTCTTTTGTTGACTATACCACAAAGATAGTTGGATTTGTGTATTTTCTTTCTCTTAATATGAACCGTAATGCTATGGTCGTCATCTATATTTCTTGGCAATGAATTCACCATTGTATTTACTTCTATTGGAACATTTATCACTTGTCCATAGATTCCAAATTGACCAAGAACACGTCGAAGCCTTCGAATTTGCATGAAGGGAATTCTTGGAGATATAAGGCGTTCTGTTACCAAATCTAATGGAAAATTTTTGAGATGTTGTGGAAATGGGGGATATTTGAATCCATTATACACTGAAAGTAAAGGAACGCTATTTTTATTAATTGCTTTTAAGCAAGTTGAGCATACTTTCACCTCAGTTACATTAACGTTTTTGAGCATTGTTCTTAAAAATTGAATATTAGGAGTAGTATCGTTATTAACAAAATTTTTTTATATCTTTTGCAAACCACAATCGGTCACAAATGTCACACGAATGACCAAAATCATTTTCAAAAAATCTTTTTGAAATTTTAAATGGGCTTTAGAATGTTGATGCCTAGAAGAGTACGTTGGTGCAAGTAGACTGTGTTGAGAATCCATGTTTTGAGTGTTATTTTGTGAAACTTGTACAGAAATATCGTCAATATTGTCATCAGAATCTGAATGTAACTCTAGAATGTCTGGTTCATTTTGTGTTGACAAGTCAGCAATATCAATTGGTGGAACATATGGCACATTTCTTGTTGAGGGGCCTGCAATTTGTGAGTTATGAAAATTTAGGTCGTTAGAAACACGCTTTATAACTGTTTTTGAAGATCGGTTCATTTGTAAATTGATCAAGGCAGATTCTTTTTTCTTATCTCTATACCGCTGACTTTTTTTGTTTGTCTTGTAATTTACGACGTTTAATTTTTTTCCTCCTCTTCTAACGATATTGTTTGATGCTTAGAAATTTTAAATCAACTATTGCATTAGATTTTTTTTTTTTTTTATCTCGGTATCGCTGACATCTAGTTTTATTTTGAACTTTCTTTTAATTGTATTTCATCAATTTTTTTTTTATTTATGTCATCATTAGAAAAATTCGTTCCTTCTGATTCTTCATCACCTTCTTGTCTTTTTCTTTTGCCCCCGTCTGAAGACATCTTCAAGTTTTTTTTTTCTCGTGGGATTAAGGATCTAAACAAGTATAAAAAAATAGAAATTTAGAGATTTTAATTATGTTACAATATTTTTCTAATAGTGAAATTAAATTATATAAGTTCATAAATAATTATTTGGCAAAAAATAACAAAGCACGTATTTTATATCTAACAAATTACACAAACAAACAATAACTTCGTAAAATTGAATTTTACAATAAATGAACATATTTCATAAAATCTAAAATTATTATAACATTTTTTTAATTTTCCAATTTTAAAATCCACGAAAAAATTTTATCAAATAACTAGAAATCTATTTTACCACGCTAGTAAGATAAATCTTATACCGTAATAATACTCATTTCATGATGAAGAGGTTAAATATTAAAAACATAATTAAAATGAATAATGCTAAATTTTAAATACAAATATTCGTACAAATATTAAAAATGTTTAAAAAATATATTCGTTGTTTTCATTATTCATTTATCTGTATAAAAATATTAATATGTTTCATACTCACTTTTATACTGAAGTCAATGAATTTAAATTCAATAAATAAACAGTAATCCTTCAATTAAATAATTACAATAATAGTCAAATTAAAAATTCACTTAAATAAACAAAATCCAGTACACACAAGTTGAACTTCCCACGTGGTCAATTTAACTTTACTTATGTATATAACTACACTCTAATACTTAATGTACAACGCGTCACATTTACAATTACAGATGTACTGCTACTATAACGTATTGGTGACGTGACTCACAAAATTATACTTATCCAAAAAGCGTCCAACGCGCACATAATACAGTCAGAAATAGTCGATGTATTAGTGTATACGTGTACACAGGCTACTGCGCGTGCGCTAGTCTGGCTCTCCATAGCTATAGATATACTATTATCATTAGCATGTCGGTGACGCGAACCGAGGATTTTACCCTCTACCAAAACGCTCAACGCGAATAAAGAAGTTTTCACTTCAAAAAAGAAAAACAATGATTCTCCAAGAATGAGTTGTCCAATAGAGACAAAAATTAATGGGTAGAAAGATTATGTACATAATAGAAAACTATTTAAATTTTAGAAAAATCGTATCATATATTTCACAGTTACATTGTTGCAAAATAACGAGATCATTAAGGTGTTGACTCATTTATATAACCTGGTGTAAGCTGTCACACTACGTGACATAGAGCACCCTGATGGTCACCTGCGGTATTTCTTCCCAAATTTGCTCCAATTGTCGGGCCAGGTCACCAACATTCCCTAGAAGATGCAGTCGCCTTCACATCATATCCCAGACATGCCTGATTGGACAGATAACTGGCTGGTTAAGAAAGTGTTTGACAAGCTGTAAGATAGCTCATAGCAACAAGTGTCGTAAGTGGTCTGGCATTATCTTGCTGAAAAAAGGCCAGGGTACTGCAAAAAGAACGGTCGCAAAACTGTTCTCAAAATGTCGTAGACTTCCCTTTGCACTTTAAGTGTGCCTCTAATGAAGACCAAAGGGGTCCGTCTGTCAAAAAAAAAATGTCACCCCTGACGATAACTTCTAGTTGAGGGCCTGTGGGGCGTGTAGAAGTGAAGCTGGATCGGCACGTGGCTCTGGGGGTCTCCAGACATGTCTTCGATGATCGTCAGGACACAGTTGGAAAAGGTATTCGTCACTAAACATTATAAGTTCTCAATCAGCATGATTCCAACCTGATCGAGCCAAGCACCACTGTAATCTGGCTACACAGTCTGCAGGCGTGAGGGGTAGGTGGCGTAACAGTCGGTATGAGCGTAAATGTCGCTGTATCAGCTGTCTTTGAACATTTACCATGGACACTCATATGCAATTCACAATTGATAACGAAGAATCAGGCACTGTGACAACTGATCAGACAATCAATCTGTCCTCCAAATCTGCTGTGACTCTAGGTCGACCGCTATTATAAGGCCTCTGAAATCTGGCGCTGTCTACTCATTTTTTCCAGAATCTTCTAATGACCACATCGCTTCAACCCATATGAAAAGCGATTCTCAGATTTGTCCAAAAAAAACTGCCTATTTCAGTCCAATGATATGACCTCTTTCAAACTTGGACAGTTGCTGGTAATGAGCTTGAATCCTGCGATGAAGCATTTTTTCAGTCGTTGACAGATATCCTAAAGCGCAATGCAACAGAAATTTTGCCCATCAGATTAAGAATCGCTTCTTATAGACCAGGGATGGCGAACAATTGGCACACGTGCCATCGATGGCACGTGGCACAATATTTTGGGCACGCCACCGATCAGCACGATCAACCGAGATTAATTTTTTAATCAAGGAATTTTCAGTGAGATTTTCTCAGTTCAAAGAATTATTAGAAACGTTCAAGTTTATTATGTACTCTGATGAGACATCATTTTATAAACTGAACTCGCCGCAATTCCATGGGTTGGAAATTGAAGAATTTGATATGTAACTTATTGATTTCTAATCTAGTTCAATATGGATCCAAAAATTTATTGAAACAAGGAAAAAATTACAATGGATTGAAACAGAAGTATATTAACACAAGCAATATAATTAAAAATACCAGTAACGGAATTTTGGAAATATTACGTACGTTTCCAGATACGTTTAACTGTTTGGAGAGGCAGTCTCATGCTATTTCAACCATATTTTCATTGACCTATGCCTACGAATCATTATTTTCAGGGAGAAATAACATTAAAGACTCGTTTAGAAACCATTTAGCAGATGACTCTAATTCAGCATGCATTCTGCTAAAAGTAACATCTTACCCAATCCTAACATAATTTATTTGTCTTCTAATTTGCAACGGCAGAAATCACACTTATGTTACTTTATATAATTTGAATTAAACGTTTAACTAAAACATTTACTATTATAAAATACAAAATGTATTTTTCTTTAGTAAATAAAGAGTTTCGTGTAGTTAGTATTAGTTTTATTATTTTCCCAATAATCACAAGTCAAAATTATTTGACGGCACGTCTATACCTCATTAAGCATTTCTTTAGAAAAAAAAATGGCACGCTGATCCATAAAGTTTCGCCACCCCTGTTATAGACACATGCTGAGTGCTCAGTTCCGGTGCGCTGTAGTTCCCGCTATTCATTCATTCGACACCAAAATTTAATCATTTGCACGTTCGGTAGAAATGTCTTCGTATACGAAATTTCATTACAATCAGGCAACTCCTTCTTAGAGCGTCGTTTTTTTTTGTTATAGAGTGTAGTATACTTCTAGAACTACAACCATTTAAGCTTATAAGAGGCATGCCCTTTCTTATTAATAAACAATATTTCGATATACATAAAATAAATTTTTTAATGCCCATATCCTCTTTTGTTTTTAATTTTTAAAGCTATCATTTTTATACACAGCCTATAACGCGCATCCGTAAATTTCGATCTTATTTTTCATGTTAAAAGTGTGCGTTATACGCCGTATAATACGGTGCTTATTTATTCATCTAGTCATATGAGAAAGAAATGCCTAACATTTAACATTTTTAACAATTAGGACAGCATAAGCACTTTTGCCTTGTATTGAAGTAATAACTAATCTAAATTTATATTAGGATGAAATTCTAGTAAAACATTTTTATTATAAAAACAAAAAAAAAAAAGCGCATGATATTATGATAAAAATCCATTCAGATTGAAGTTTTTGAGAAATTTTAACTAATGTACTAAAAGATACATATAATCCAATTTTCTAAATATCTAAAGGGAAACTCTAGTGCATCACCTTTGGATTATACTGCCGTATTTGTGCCGAAAATTGTCGTAGGAAGAAAAACTTGTGTTTAATTATTTATTTCGAAAGAAAAAGAAAGATACTTAAGCTAATGAATATAAGATTATATCATATCGTTTAGGCGATAACTTTGTGATGCATTTCGATAAAAGCTTTACACATATATTTTCCAAAGGCTTTTTGAAACACATTTCAACTTTACAAATCCGGTCTAATTGGAACCTATTTCATGGAAGTTCGGTTTGAAAAACAGCTTATAAATGAGCCATAGTGCATGGAGACCCTCTATGAGAAAAACGGCATGCATTTGAATTAAAAAAAGGTAAACAATTGAATAAGAGAAAATTAATAACAACGCATTACTTAAGCTATATGCATTATGTCTGTCGTTAGAGAAAAGTGTTTATAACATGATTGTCTTGGGTCCTTTTCCTTGCTTTCCAAATTCAGGTTTTTGTTTGCGTTTATCTAATGCAGCTTTTTAAAATCGTTGTCTGGATTAAATGATGCTCGATTTAAGAAAGTTCGGATTAACTTGTGTTTACTTTATTGAGCACATTGAGAAGAACATTAAATAATTGCAAGTTACTAAAAATAATGTTAATTTCTCGCATATCTGGGAAGCACAAGGATACATGAAATGTCATATGCGATAGGAGGTGGTAAATTTTATTCATCTTTTCAATATAATTTGTTCTCCATAAAATATATTTTTTTGAATTCCCATGAAAATTAAGTTATATAACAGTGCTATGAATAGTTAAATATGATTAATATTCCTTAAAGCTTAGAATTTTTTTCTGGGTTTATCAAAATAAAAAAAAAGTGATTTGCTATCAAAAAACTTGGAAATATCTATTTCTGTATCCTATGGAATTTTTAAATGCCGATTTACGATGATTAGTATAGAAAACTTAATTTTAGGCTTTTACGGTATATTGTAAGGATTTCCTAAGATGTTATCTGAAATGCAGTATATTATACTATTTGTAACATAATAGGTAAAACATGCTACATATACTTATAATAAGGACTATGTTTGCTCAGATTGTGTGTAACTGATTCTTCAATAAAAATACTGTTGTTGTTCTTTCTTATCCCTGAAGCTGAAGTTTAGAGCTACACTATCTCCATATAAATCCAAAAATATTACCCAAAAGTCCAAAAATAAAACAGGATTCTCTAAAACTTCGTCAACAGTAAAATTCAAGCAAGAATATAACCAGGAAAGGCCTGATCAGCATTGCACCAGTGACACTGTGGGGAAACTTTCCGGAACTGCTGAAAAGTAAGTCACTTAATATGGCTACTAAAAAAGCGACTGCTGATTACTAGGAATATTGACATCACACACACACACACACACACACACACACACACACACACACACACACACACACACACACACACACACACACACACACACACACACACACACACACACACACACACACACACACACACACACACACACACACACACACACACACACACACACACACACACACACACACACACACACACACACACACACACACACACACACACACACACACACACACACACACACACACACACACACACACACACACACACACACACACACACACACACACACACACACACACACACACACACACACACACACACACACAATGAGACTTCTTTTTTCAAAATACCAAGGGTGAGCCAGCAGTACTTTCTAACGTTGGTTTTAATTCCATACTTTTAATAGAAAATATTTCAGTAAAAGTTATACAAGCGTTACCCTGCAACGTGCCAGCGGTAGCAGACTTGGCCAAACTTTTGACTATCTCGCTACCATTCAATCCAACATGAGAGAGGACTCAATGAGAGTATATGGAGTGTCTAGAAGAAAACCAAACTACAAGATTCAGAGTATTCAGGCTTGTCGTATCAGCAACAGTCTGTCCAATAAGAAAGGTGTTTTAAATCAGCACGATTGTCCGTTAGTATCCAAATGTCCCTGAAGACAAGTTCAGATGCCATGTCAATGAATTGCCGTTCCTTAGAACTGCAGCTATTATTTCTGATCTTTGTCAAATGTGCCATCAGATGTCTCAATATGACCGCCATTCCAGAAATACCACCATAGTCTATGTTGCCATCGGTGTGGATTTTCAATGCCGAATGAAGGATGCCATGAATTGTCTCCAGAGCTATCTGTCTAGTAAATTCTGGTATATATGATTTTTCACATATTCTGAGCAAGAACTCAGTCTGGAAATGTATTCGATCAGTGGGAAAGTAAAAAAAAAAAGGACTTTAAGGATTAACGTTCCACATCACCAGAAAACAAGCCCATATCACCTGCTAAGGAAAAAATGGGTCTAAAAAAACTTAATAAGGGATGAAGGATAAAGTGTAAATTTTTTCCTGGGAAAAATCTTTATTTTACTATATCCAAGGATTCAGAATATTGTAACAGTATATTTACAGCTACCTTTCCTTTGCTTTTAAACGACAGCCAGAACACGCTCCTACTTCTTTTGGAGGTAAATTCCTTTCTTCCCAAGTGTAGTGGTTCGAGTAAAAATACCCATTCACTTGGTAGGGACTGTCTTTTTCCTTTGTAATACGTTCTTAAATGTATCCAAAATGCGTATTTTATGTATGTTATGTGTTGTGCAACTTACAGATTAATAAATATTTTTTGTTCCTGTATAAACTATACTGTTCGAATTAATTGAGACAAACATATTTTCTTGTCTGAGTTGGTATGCGATTACCAGTGATGTCTCGAACTGCCACAAATTGGTTATATCTCACCTTAAGGTATTGTGACGAATTGACTTTGACTGTAATTCACTCGTTTATTTGGTTTTAGTGTACCACTAGCTGAGTTGTGGGCATTTCAGTGCGACTGCTGTTGGTTATAATTTTGCGTTCCGTGTAACATGTATTACTTTTGCTTGTTCAAAGATGGATATTACTTCGAAGAAGCATTTTAAAATAATCGCTCTTAAGAAACACACTTCCATGACTGTGAGAGATAGAACTGCGGTAGTTGGTGTGGGCAAATCAAATGTTTCAAGAATTTTAAGAACATTTTAAGATTCCGGAATATCCTCTCTAAAACGGAAAGAAAAATGTAGGCCCAAGCGGAAAACATCTCCAAGAAATGATAAAATTCTAATAAAAAATTTCAAAATAAATCCAAGAAAGGCATTCAAAAGGATTTGTTAGAGTATAGTGTTGAAGTGAATACCTCAATTGTACGCAAAGGCTTTTGGAAGTCGGTCATAGCACAACCATCTCGAGAATAAAACAATTTCTAATTCAAATATTTGTGGAAAAATGCTTAGTATGGGCCAAGTATACCGATATTAGACAGTTAATGAATGAAAGAAGGTAATTTTCAGTGATGAAACACATTTATTTGTGCAGTGATACAAATCAAGGGTAGTAAGATAAAGTAAAGGTGAAACTCTTTTACCAGATCATACACAACACAGACTGTAAAACTCCCTTTTAAAGAGATGTTTTGGGGTTTCTTCGCAACAAATGACAATGAAAATTTAGTTTCTCTTAAAGGCATCATGAATTCTGTCAAACACGTATAAATATTGCGTAGTAGGATTGTTCAATTCATGATAACATTTAACGGAATATTTCAATATGACTTGGCTTTGTCACAATTCGATATCAGTCCAGACTTTTATGTGGAAAAATAAAATACAAGTACCTGTTTGACCTGGTAAGTTACCAGACCTAAATGCTATTGAGAACTTATGATGTATTTTCAAGAATCGTTTAACTAACAAGGAGAGGACACGGCTAAGGAAATTCATTTGGGGTCAAGACTTGGTGTAATAGTAGTACTCCTTTCGGTTGTTCAACCCTCAATGTAATTCCACCGAATGGCCAGTCAATTCGGAGAAAAAAGAGCCATAGAAATTCATGCTTAGCTTTTATACAATTAAATTTCAATTTTCTCCAACGATTTCTTAGCTATACATAACTATGCGCGAGGTCTCGGTTCGATTCGTCGGTCAATTTTTTTTCATTTCTTTTAATTATTTTTAAAATTAAATAAACTTATTTATGAAAGGTTTATTAAGTATTAAATGATATTTTGTGTAATTATTTTGTACTTTATAAAGGGAAAACAATTAAATAAATTTATTTTTTAAATTATGCATTATTAAAATTATTTAAAATTATTATTAAAATTATTTAAAATTATTATTAAAATTATTTAAAATTATTATTAAAACTATTTAAAATTATTATTAAAAATATTTAAAATATTTATTAATTAAAATTATTAATAATTAAAACTATTTAAAATAATTATTGATTAAAATTATTTAAAATAATTACTGATTAAAATTATTTAAAATAATTATTGATTAAAATTATTTAAAATAATTATTATTTAAAATAATTAAAAATTATTCAAAATAATTATTATTTAAAATTATTTAAAATAATTATTACTTAAAATTATTTCAATAATTATTATTTAAATTATTTAAAATAATTATTATTTAAAATTATTTAAAATAATTATCATTTAAAATTATTTAAAATAATTTTAATTAAAATAATTAATAATTAAAATTAATTAATAAGAATTATTATTAAAATTATTAATTTATTTTTAAAATTTAATTTATTTTTAAAGTTATTAATTTATTATTGAAAGATTATTAATTTATTATTAAAATTATTATTAATTTATTATTAAATTTAATATTTATTCTTGAAATAATTATTAAATTTTTAAATTTATTTAAATAAACTTTTTAAAATTAGTTAAATGAACTTTTTAAAATTATTTAAAAATGACTTTTTAAATGTTTTATAAAATTATGAAATAATTAAATTAATTATATATGAAAAAGACATATTTTTTATTATATTAATTATAAAATAATTAATTTAATAATAATATATTTTATAAATTATTTTATATATTAAAATTATTATAAATTATTTTATAATTATATTATATTTATTGTATATTTTATTTCACATTATAAAACTATTTGTAACTAATTTTTATGTATAATATTTATATAAAATGTAATATAAATATTTATACAGTTACAGTATATTTTTACTTTATAAAATAGAAAATAATTACATAAAATATAATTTAATATTTAATAAACCTTTCATAAATAAATATAATTAAATTTAAAAAATAATTAAATTAAATGAAAAATTGGCCGATGAATCGAACCCAGACCTCGCGCATAGTATGCAGACGATATATCAACCAAGCTACGAGGTCGTTGGAGGAAATTGAAAATTAACTCTACAAAAGCTAAGCATGAATTTCGAAGGCTTTTTTCTCCGAATTGACTGGCCATTCGGCGGAATTACATTGAAGGTTTGATACCCTAAAGGAGTACTACTATTACACGAATTCTCATTCCATAATGAATTTCTTTATTCATGACCTCTCCTTGTAAGATGAATTGCGCGAGGACAGATGATAAAAGTTGCTATACACGTGTAGTTTCTCGATGAAAAACTCAAGAGCATGCGCTATACACCAACGGATTAAAAGCCAAAACGTGTTCAAAAGGTTATTTCTGCTAAAAGAACACATAATTCTTACTAATATAGAAATTTTCAGTCTACTTAAGATAAATAATAATAAAATATCGTTTTTTTTTCTCGTTTGTCCCAATTAATTCGAACAGTATAGTATCACAATTTTTACTATTTTTGGAGTAAAACACTACGTGGAACAACCATGGAGGATCACAATATTAAATAACTTCATTTTTTACGTTTTCAAAACCAGACTTCTTTTTTCTTGGACTAAAAACTGGAATTTCGGTTGATTTAAATAATTTTGAAAGTGCGTGCTAACAAGCCGTTCTTTTTAAACGATAACGAAAGAATAAATTCTTGGAAATGTTCCATTTTAAGGATTCACAAGAACACATATTTTCCACTGCTTTTTAAAACGTTTCAGATTTATTTCCATATTTCATTCGAAGAATGATTAAATTTTACGGGAACTTTTAAAAGTAGAAGCATTATGATTTTTTAGATCTTTATAAAAGTGAACTCTCAACTTATTTTGTCTCGCACTGAAAAGCAAACATTTTAGGATTTAAATTGGATTCCACAACAGTTTGAATAGCATATTACATATATAAATATCCTTTTTTGAAAAAAATTTCTTATTTCAGAATTTTTATTTAACTACAAATATTTTAGTATGTTTTACTTATTATTCTCTCTTTCTCTCTTAAGATCTCGTAAAGTATTTCTGCTTAACCTGCATTTTCTGAATAAATTGCAAAGAAAGTCTTAAAACGATGCTCTACTAAAATTTTTTAAAATTATTTTACGGATTTTTTTTTGAAATAATTCTAAAGAAATTCCAAAATACTGAAATAGACTTCGAATATTTTCCCAAACAAATGCAATTAGAAAATACTTCAAAACAATTACAGCAAAAATTCAAGGAATTGATTCGATAAAATAGATTGATATTTTTTAACCTAAGAAACTTAAATTCCTTTAGATACATAAAGCTATTCAATGATTGTAAAACTTTAACGAAGCTCAAAATAGAATCTCTTGTTCTAGAAAAATTTTCATTTTTTAAAAAAATAATTCTCTTAAATTTAGTAAGATATATCCTTTTATAAAATATAACAGCTTATAAATCCATATTTAAAGATTGAAAGGTCTCATTAAAATCTATATTTTTTTAAACATACAGAAAAAAATTATCAAATCCTATGAATTTTATTATTATAATAGAAATATATATTAATAATGCATTATTGAATCTATTATTATTCAAATTAGAAATCGTTAAATTATATCTTTATTTTTCTAGACTATGAAAATATACATTTTTTTACAAGGTATTGAATGCAGAACTACCAGAGGCACTATTCACGAAGAACATTTTTTTGGCCTTGCATTCGATGTAATAATTAAAAAAAAGAAAGGAATATTTTTTTTACAGATGCTCTTAAATAGAGACATTAAAATTACATCTTACGTATCATTCATCATAGTGATTTGCATTTTTATTATAAACTTGTAGCGTCTGTTAATCTTTAGAATGTAGAATGTTTACTTTCATTATAGTGTTTTTGCTTTCGTTATATCTTGATTTGATCTTTAAATGTTTCCCCCCTCCTATAGATATAAGATGATTATAATTAAAAGTCCACTTACAAAATGGTGAAAACAAGTGACAATGAGCAGGGTGACTTCAAATTTGGACTGAATATTTCTGTAGAAAGGAGAAAATGGTATGATATAAGAAAAGTTTCATAGTTTGTCAATAGATGGCGCTGTAAGAAACAAGAGGGTGCTCTTCCGAGATTGCAAAACCAGTGATGCAATTGCTCAAGAGACATTTCGGAAATATGATAGAATGATCCTCAGTCCTTTTTTCCAACAGCCTAGCCCTCAAGATCACCGTACCTTAATTCTTATTGTTGATGGGTTATCTTGAAAGAATTGAGTTCATTGGCCCGTTTGCAAACTTAGATGACATGAAGGCACAACACATTCACAACGTGACCTCTGAGACACTCCGCTCTGTTTTTAATCAGTTTCAATTTGCGTTTGCGGCGGAAATGGTGGACAGCATTTTGAACATGTCTTGTGCAGCCTAGCGGTAGTTACAAACGCTTTCATTGATTGTTGCTTTTTATGTGGATTTTGGCTCATGGCTAGTTAAAAAAAAGCTTTTTCTCGACCAATGTGATCCGACCTAACACTGAAACGACCGTTGAAGGTCTTGGAAGTCATTTTTTTTCTTCTAAAAATCGAAGCAATTATGCACATTAAACAACACTGTTATTTTAATGCGCAAATTATACCAAAGCCATAGAAATTCGATTCAAAATGTAACCGAATCAACTTTCGTTTTACCGCTTTCAGCGCCATTTATTGATAGACCTGAGAATTTTTTCCTTATGCTACTTCGTTTCTTTGAAGCCATTCTTACCAGCATTTCTTTTTTTATAGCATTTTGAAGGTCGAACTTTAATTATAGTCACCCTGTATTTCCATTTTTAAAGTCTACTTATATTGTCTCACCCAAAATTAACTGAAAGTCGGGTTTTCATTTCAATTCCGCTGTTCATAAGAAGAACCTTAAGCTAATAATAAGGACTGCGAAACTGTGTGAAAATAATTGTTAATCAAGGGATATTAACAAACTGGTCATGTTGCCAAGATAATCCAAACAAGTTTTTATGTTTCTGCAATTAACCTTTTATATTTTGAATTTAAACATGATTAACTTATTGGCAGTTAATATAACGCTGAGATTTGAACTTTATGCTGTAAAAAACAATGTACTTACTGTTTTTGAGAGGTTGTAATAATTTTTCCATGAAAAAAAAAGAGGTTAACATTGCACGCTTTTTCATTTTATCAAAATGATGTTTAGAAGAAATATAATTGTTGTGGCTCAGCTTATCTGCACATATATTCGCTCACAGAAAAGGATTTTAATCGTGCTCTCAAAGGCATAATTCCGAAGGCCTTCGTTTGGAATTTCTATATTTGAGATATTCTTCTAATGTATTTCTCTCTTCATTAGCTATTTTAACCCTATAAAGCTGTACAATTATCTCATGAAAAATTATTTAATCGTTGGGTATTTTCAAATTGCTGTTTGATTATTTGTTGCACACACACAGATAATAAAGCCTTCAAAATGCAATTTTATAATAATACACGTATCCTGTGGAAAAACCACTGCATTACGGTCTATAACTGTAAATAAATCTAGCTTTTTTTTAAAAATTATATTTGTTTTGTTCAAACATAGTTTTACTCAGAATACAATTATATATCCGCATGCTCAAGAATTATTAAAAAAAGTAGATTCACTTGATTGACAGCATGCTTACATTCTTATCAGTGATCTAATTATGATAACATATTTGAAAAGATTTTATTGTATATTGGTTAAAATCCTGGGATTCTAAAGTCATGTTAAAAAACAACCTCCAGGGTCCTATGTTAGATGATTCACTGAAAGATTATTACTACAATTATCCATAGATTCGTCGTTTCTCGTCAAGTTTGCTGGGTATTTTACACTGCATTGAAGTTGTTGATAAATGAGTTTTAACAGAAGGCTTCATATGTATTGAAAAACATTCTTCCCTCACCTCTTAATTTTAAAAGAGGACTTGAATTTTTAAAAGTAAAGTCTATTTTTTTACGCCCCCGTAAGCCTTATTTGGAGTCGATTTCCATAAAATCCTTTGTTAGTAGATTTTTTCTGTACAAAAAAAGTATTTATTTCTAAAGAGTCATCATTGGTTATAATGCATATTATTTGTAATTCCAACACAGTAAATGTTGCTGGAAATCATTTTAAGGAGTGTCTTCTACGGTGGTATTTTATCAATAAATTAAACTTTTACTGATTTAGAACCAATTATAATGTTTACAGAGATTATCAATAAACTTTGTTTAAGACAAACAGAAGTAAATTTTTAATGAATGAAATATTTGAGCAATTAAATATTTAAGTGCCTTTGCAATTACAGATAAACAGATAATTATAAAAGACGAAGAATAACAATGATTTTTTAAGTATATAATTCGTTTTAATACATGTAGGCAAAAGTCTGAAGAGCCACCACTGTCTATATAAAGAGCCACGTTTTGACGATCCTTGAATTAGAGTATAGCTAAAAAATCAATAAAACTCCAGACATTGTTCTTTAAGTACTTTTTTGATATTTAAAGAAAATTATGAGACTCTTATCTTGTGTACAAAACAAATTTTCTGAAATGAGAGTTGCTATATTTTTTAACTTCGTCCAATATCTTTTAATAACTAAGCAAACTATTCAGAGCTAAATCTCCTGACATGGGTACGTTTTCATGACGACAACAACAGCAACAATATAAAAGCAAGTCTAACAAACGCCTAACGAAGATTTCCCGAAATACAGCCCTCGGCGTTCGGCCGAGGTGATAGAATCGCTCTGGTTTATGGCCAATAAAATATTTCCTTTTTTGTCTCATCCTGATATTTTATGGGTTTATCTTTCGACTTTATTAGTTCCTTCGCTTCACTGTGGTAAGGCTTCAGTAAAATCCTTTGGGATCCGACTCATAGAGCGTTACATGTTTATGGTCAATAAATAAATTTCTACTTCCCGTGATTTATTAGAATCGATTGAGCCAGCAGATTCGAATACTCTCGATTGATTTTCGAAAGCTATTTCTGATATCTCTTATGCAGTCAATCAACTATATATCAAAGAGTACATATACCGTATATTCTGGAGTATAACGCGTACTTTGAACACAAAAAATACGATCAAAATTTACGAGTCAGCATTATACGCCAGATTCAGAAATGATAACTTTACAAATAAAAAAAATAGATTTCTCTCTCTCTCTCTCTCTCTATATATATATATGTGTGTGTGTTTTCTTTATTATCATTGTTAATCTGATCTATAAATAAATAATCATCTTTTAGATAGTTTTATAGTTAATAGATTGTTAGATATACTACATTTTTTAAAACTTATTTTTGAATTACGTCTGGTTTAATTATTTTCCCTGATTTTATTCCACCAACACATTTTTAAATCGGCACGACGCATTTTGGCCTCCTGTTATAAATTGTTTTCTCCTTCTAACATCCACATGAAGCCCAATGCTGAATGATAGTACATCACGCTTTTTGACACCACAGTCCCAACGTTCAAACCCTGGATAAGGTCGACTAAGCCTTTCATCCCTTCTGTGGGTCGATAATTGAGTACCAAACATGCTTAGGAGCTTAACACGGGGTTTTCGCGCCAGACCTGACCGGAACATCTGCTCTTGCACCTCAGGGTTTAAGGTCACGTATACTGAGATGGGGACAGTAGTTCTGGGCCCTCATGGGTTGTTGCATCACTGAGTTATATACTGAGTCCACATACTTTTTCTAGCATTTCTTTTCGTGCTATTTAGAGATTTAGTCCCAAAGTATACCCTTTTTTAAAAGCCTTGAGTAATATTTTGCATAAATGACTTTAAAAAATAAGAGGATTGCACATGCACATTTTAGATCTATTTATAAAAAAATAGGAATATTCAATATTTATTTATGAAATAATCATAAAAGCTGTTAGATATTTTGTTTCTTATGTTTTAATGATTACTTAAATTCATAAGTTTAGGAGAGAAATGATTTGAATTTATTGAATGTCTTTAAATGTTAAGTATACAGTTTGCTCTATGTTAATTACTATTTCATAAATAATTCTTTTCAGAGTAGGGAAATTAGGTTAAGGTTAAGAAGATAGAGCTTTGGGTTATATTTTTATGCAATATGGTTGGTGACAATCTGAAATTCTGACTCTACTGAAAGATGTCGAAGTGATTTTATTGGGGTCTACTGCTATTTAAAGTACTTAAACTTTCGATGTGATTAAATGTATAGGTTTCAGAATTTTGTATTTTTCTAAGTGTAGGGAGGGGCAAATAAAAGTGGGCCGGGTGAGTGGATACGCATGAATGTGGCGCGAACACCAAGTGATCGAAATCGGTTCAGAACTTAATGCGGGCTGTGTTTGAGTTGATTAGTGCACGAGGGATTATGGTACTCACAGTACAGCAGAAGGTGTTGTTCATTGGGGAAAGTTATTTTAAAAAAAAACGCTGAACCATCTGTCATTTATACAATCTTCACTCCTGATAATGTCGGTATCAGAGATCAGTCTGGTTTAGTTGCGTAGTTAGGTATCAAAAGGCCCTGTGCTAAAAAAATGAGGGCTCTATCTACTTGGATTTTATCAAATAAAGATATATGAATATTTTAAATATATAAAGCTACAACTTTTTACTATCCACTTTCTTGGCATTGTTTGCTCTTAAATGCACCACTGGGATTCTTTTTTTAACCCCTAATTTCAGTTTTTTATAATTCGTGCAATGCTATTCGTATGTGCCCGAGTGCTTACTGATGTTAAGAGGAAGGAGAAACGTAAGGCTATGCTACAAAATGGTGTTGGGGAATCCCTGGATATTTATTTAGAAGGATCGAACTCTCCACCAGAGGGTTTAGCGTTACAAAATGGTTCGCTGCGACAGACAGAAAATGATACAAATATGCCTGCGCTAGAAAATAAAATACAATATTATTATAAATACTTTTATACAATAATCCCTTTGCAAAAGAGCAGAGGAAGGGGGTGAGGAAATTACATCAGTCTATAGCAGATAAGTGAAGATTGGAAAATACTGAAACAGAAAGCTAACTTACTATAAATCATTGTTATTAAAAATAGAATGTAACTAGGAAGGAATTGCCTCTTATGTAGGTTTCTTAAGATGTTATAATAAGTAAGGTAAGATTTTTCATGGAACTTTCAAGTAACAGTTTATAAAAAATAGAAAAAAAGTTGAAAATAATATAAACTTTTCAATAAATAAAGTTCGCAACACTAAACAAACAACGGAAAGAATTTAGGGGAATTCTCTACACGTTCAAAATTACTTTCAGCTGAATTGTCATGATTATAGCTGTGTTGCAATCTTTTATATTTATACCTTAAATTTGGGAGAAATCATCGCAAATTCGGGGGCGTAGCGGTCAGCGTCCGAAGGCCCCCCTTGAGCTTAGGTGCCCCGGTGCACGACACCACATAGCTTATTAGTAATTTGCCACTGGTCTGGTCTCGGCACTAGATGGGCACCCACGTCACATGATCTGTCATAGTAAGATTAGCTTTTGCGGGGTGCCCTGAAGTCTAAGACAGTGTTTCTCAAACTGTGGGGCTCGCCCCCTTGGGGGGCGTGATAACTCTACAAGGGGGGCGCAAGCATATTGAAAAGTCGAAATCCAAAGGTTATTTAAAAATTATTAATTTACTGAAAATAAACAAACAAAATGCTTTCTGATATAAGATAGAATACACATTTACACTGATATAATACACTTATAAATGTATCAGTACTGTACAATGTATAACTTATTATTCAGTTAACAATACTAAGTTAAGAACAAGTTCGATAATTATCAGTGACTCCATGGGCTTGTATTAATACTTAGCTTGATAATTTGTATGGTTTATAATTAATTCCATAACTATCTGTTAAAAGTTACGCAATTCGCTCCCCAATGCCATCGTTTACCACACAGACGAGTGTAATTTGATGATTTTTTGCGGGGGAGGGTAAGGAGAAAAGAAATAAATAAGCAAAAATCCTCTGAAATAAGTAAATCCTTCGCAAACACTGTCAAGATACTTTCATTGCATTCAAAAGCCCTCGGTATAACTTTAATGGTCGCACTGCACAGAAAAGATCTTACTTCGGAAAGACGTATATATACGTCCAGAAAATTACTACTTTGGCTGAGGGAGACATTTATATACGTCGGTAGCACATAAGAGGTTAAAGTTGTATATTGTAGCTTTAGTGTCAAAGTATAGTATTATTGAATTCAAAACATTGTTACTGTATGGAGGGGGGCGCGATGAAAATGATGATTGAATAGTGGGTCGCGTATATTGAAAGTTTGAGAAGCACTGGTCTAACACTGGTTTAAGGTGTATTGCAACGACCCACATAATCTTCAAGAATTACAACAGAACATTTATGATTAGATTACAGGCATTCCAGTAGTCCAACCACGATCTGCCCTCCGTCACTTGCTGAGCAGTACTCAAAGATACAAATAGATGAATAGTGGTCATTTTAAAATCTGTTATAAGCAAGGTAGCTAACTTTATCCTTTCTTTTGTCGTGTCTCTTTGTAACCAGGCACTTTGTTCTTCGAACCACTTTTATTTGCCCCACCCTAAATAATCAGCCTCACATTTGCACACAATTTAAGATGTTCGTTGAGAAGTATTGATTGCACAAATCTTATAAAATGTTAATCAGAAGAGAGATAGGAGTTTGATTCCCTTCAGAATTGTTGGATTTGGAGAAGTATGTAATAACCGGAAATATATATATATAAAGTATAATTATATATAAATTAGATTAAAAAATTAAATTCCTTATCTAGCACTTAACTGATCTTTCTCAGTTCATTTTCAAGTATCAAACTAATCACCCATTTATTTCTTCCGAATATATGGCCTAGCCAATAAACATGTCTAATTCTAGATGTTAGATTTAATAGCTCCTATATATCAGTACACTCAAAAAAGCCGCGATACTTACCGCATCTGTGTTTTTAGTATCCACTTAAATCATCCTGGTGGCGTTCTTTTTCTGTCTCCGCTCAGCGTATGAGCTTGTACAGATTTCATCGAATAAAGACCCTCTTCTTAAAAATTAAGTCTGATTCTGACTCGAAACATGTCATATATATATAAAAGAAATATGTATTATATATCGAAAACAAGAAATAATAGATAAAGAACATAACAAGAAATAGCGTAATAAAAATATAGAAGGTGAAGATGAAGAACAAAATTATAGAGAAATAAAAAAAAAAACTACAAAAAAGAAGAACCTAGCGAGTCAGAAAGCAATTTCGGACTTAGGACCGAATAAGTGGGGTTAAACTAGTTTGAAGGTGCCAACCTTCCCCCTTTGCAACTCGGTAGGAAAACCAAATAAAATAAAATAAACAAAACTTCAGAGTATGGATAACTCAGAGAGCATGATAAAACTACTCACTACTATTATGTAACAAACTCTCCCAAACTCTTAATGCAGAAAAATCACAAAATAATTACGTAAGAAAAGTAGAAAAATGCTAAAACAATTACATAAGAAAAGTATCTTTCAAAAAATAATTTAACAAAATTTCTTTACTCACAAAGCTTTTACGAAGAGAATCAAGCGTCTTGCCATTAATGAAAATCAATTATTCACCAAGTTAAAAATTCGAAAATACATAAACACATCTTTTGAGCTGACTTTTAAACCAGCCAGCAAAGACAGGTATAAAATGACGACAATCAAATATGGTAAAATTTGAATTGGTTGATTGTTAAAAATGTAAATTTGCTAGGCTCTAATTTGGTTGGTTGTCAACAATGTGTAAGATGTTCAAGATGTGTGTGGGAAAAAATGTAAACTGTGATATGAGTGTTATGATATAATCTTCACAGCAAGACCACTAACATGCTGACTTTGAAATCCTATTTTTGTGTGGTGGTTTTGGAATTCAAGTAGCAAGACGGTTAATGTATTTGTGATGAATATAAGTTCTTAAGAAATTAAAAGAGTATTCATGATCTAAACAACATTGAAAATTTTTTTATATTATTGTATTTATCTATTTTGTGGGTAGTATATATATATATATATATATATATATATATATATATATATATATATGGAATGCAGAGGTTTTGGCTTTGTTTTGTAGTTGCTAATACAAGGGAAAACTATGTGTGTGTGAGCTGTTCAAAAAAGATTATCATGCCATATTGACGAGAAAGTGGACCGCTTTTTGCCGTCGCATTAATTGCTAGAAAACAAAGTATTTTTTGTAATTTTCAAAACTTTTTGTAGGTCAGAGTTTACAAACATTTTAA